>CAJVPV010001048.1:0-17638 GCA_910591835.1 Acaulospora morrowiae
TTTAATAAATAATTTTATGTCAAATAATTAATTTATTACTAATTATTTTATAGTTGAAAGATTTATTGGAAAATTTGAATAAATATTCAAAATTTATTTAACCATTTCAATCAACTTGTAAATGAAACTATAGTAAATCTTATTGTTACAATATAATTCTGCCAAAAAACATACCAAGTTGAACTTGTAAATTAGAGAATGAAGAGCAAGAAATAAAACAAAGTAAAAAAGATAAACAATTAGTAAAAAAACATAAAAGATAAAGAATATTTGATTATGAGGAATTACTTATATATTCAGAGGAAGGAAAGTATCAAACTGAAGAAAGTGTACAAATGGATGAAATTCAGAAAGCAATATTAAAAAAGAAAATTAAAAAAAAATTACAAGAATACAAGAAGTACAAAAAACACAAAAACTATAAAAAAGCACTTCAAAGTAAAGAAAACTTAATATTATAAAATCTTCAAGAATTACAAGAGCCATGGCAAAATCAGTAAAAGAAAAAGATAAAGATTATGAGTAGGAAAATTCAAATAAAGAAATGGAAGAGAAATTTAGTAAATAATATACGAATAATATATAATTAATTAATTAGTGAATAATTAGCAAATAATTAATAAATAACTAGTAAATAATTATTTCAAATTTTATATTTTTTACATTTTTACTAAATTTATCAAGTATTAATTAAATTTTGCTAAATATTATTATAAATGCAATTTTTTTATTGAAAATATATAATTATGATTTTACAGTAGGCATCATAAATATCTGGAATTTTGATGTAGCATATTTAAAGTTATGTTATTCATCATTTTATAAAACAACAACCTATATAATATAAATTTTAATTAAAGTAAGAATATGTTTATATGACTTGTATTTAAAAAAAATTTTTTTTATAGCTATTAAAAAAAAATCGATGTAAATGTTATCTTTATCAAAGTCCAAAATGCAAAGAACAGTTGTAAGTTAGCTTTGGACAAATAATATCTAAAAACCTGCAGAAATAATTTGTATAACAGGTTACCCAAAGTCCACAGTATATGATATAATCAATTAAATTAAAAAAAGATCTTTCGTTATACCACTTCCTATACCTGAAAGACCTCCAATTCTTGCATCTCCACAACTTCATCACCTTGATCAGATCATGCAAACCAATAAAGCTGCTACTGCAACTGAAATGGTCAAAAGACTTGTCCTCAAAAATTCCTACCTAAAGGTTTCTGTTTATACTATTCAACATACATTAAAACAAGCTCTTCAGTTTGTCATCTGGTTACCATTTCTCTTCTTCAGCTTCACCATATTGCCACTTGTCTTGAATGGATTCAAGATCATGTTAACCATAACTGGCACTACATGATTTTTTCTGACGAAATAATCTTTCAGATATTTAGAAATATACAGTTAGTAAGATACCATTATGGAGAGTCGTAACTACACTGAAGTATGATAAAACATCTCTACAAAATTCATGCTTGGGATGCATTTTCGACACGAGGCCTGATTGTACTAGTTTTATTCACAGAAAATTTTAATTCTATTAAATATCAAGAAATTCTTGAAACTCATTTTTTTCTCAATTTTCTAGATTAGTTTGCCACAGGTTTTATTTTCAACAGAATAATTCTTCTGTTCATAATTCAAAAAAAATGCATTGTCTTCTCAAAGACCAAGGCATCTTAATTCTCAATTGGCCTGCCTATTCATCTGACCTAAATCCAATCAAGAATTTATAGGCAATACTTAAGGGCAAGATCGAAAAAAAATCAAACTTATGTCTAATAAAAAAAAATTTTTCGAATAATATTTTTCAGCAAATTAACCATTGGGCATGGGACAAATTAGATAAAGACCTATTTCTTACATTAGCAATATATATAAAAAATTGTGTTTTAGAGATAATTGATTGAAAAAGGGGAAGCTAGATAATTAAAAGATTTTTTTTTAATTAGTAATCATATTTGACTATGTATATACGAAGTTTCAATGATGATTAATAAAAAAAATTTTTTTTTTTACTTACCATAAAAAATTCCAGATATTTATAATGCCTACTGTACATAGTAGACTCTTTCTGCTGATCCTTTTATCAATCCAAAAAAACAGATGTTTTCAAAAGATTTTTTGTTTTTATAATAATAAGTTTATATACTTTCCTTAAAAACAATGCTGGTTTTAATCAGCCAAGTAAGCAAAAAACTATCACTTGTTTTATTTTTATTTTTCAAAACACTTTTCTTGTTTATTTTTGCAATTAAATACAAGAAACCTACCTAAAAGATCTATAACAAGAACACCTTTATAAGAAAAAAACTGATAAGAAAAAATACCTTTTAAAAATCCTCAAAAGATTCAAGAATTTAGAAAAACAAAAATAAAGAAGTCACCAGTCTTTTCATTATCTCTTTGGCTTCTTGTTTCTTTTTTCTTAAGTGTGCTTTCTTTTTTTTGATTTTTTTAAGGAATTTTGTTTATCTCAGTTTGACCCTGAATTTTTGATTACATCAGATCTCCTGAAAGATAATTGGTCAAGGCCATGGATTGGTTGATCACATCAGTTTCAGAAAAAGTAAACAAGACATATACTTTTCATGTGTTCCCAGTTACACAACACCAAATCAATGATATGATTGGTTCTTGAAAGAGTTGGACAGTTTTTGATTAAAGTAATAATATAGAAGTATTAGGTGAAGTAAAAGTTGTAAGTAGAAGAGAAGTGATTTTTTTTTGTTCCTATCCTTTTATTTTCTTTTTTTCTTTCCTATTCTTTTTTGAGAACAGGAAGTAGCGACAAGGTTTAAGTCCTATTCCAATTTGGTAACAAGTTAAAGTACCAATATCTATCTCAAAAATGATTGGAGAAAGAAATCTTGAAACTATTCACTGGTTGAGTGAAGCTATAATTCCAGAAGACATGGCTTGGAAGAAAAATCAACAATAGAAAACTAACATCCTTTTTGATTAGAAGTCTTCAAGTATAAAGTTTCAAGAAATACTCTTCTAAAAGTATTCTTAAACATTCTTGGACATTAACTACTTTATTAAAAATTAAACAGTTTAATTGATTACAGGTGGTGAGAAGTGAAAATAATAAGGAGCTTTGATTTTAAGTTCACTGAGATAATCTTTTCAATGATAGTTAAAATAGATAATAGCTTTTTTTTTTTCTTTTTGTCAAAAAATTCTCTTTTTTATTTCTTTTTTCTCTTGTGTAGTTTCTATAAGAGAGGGGTGACACAATTTGGATTTATGGTCATGACTATAGAGATGATCTGCAGGTTTTTATTTTATCAGAAGTTTGGAGTCTTAATTATATCCTTTAGGGGAACAATATATTATCTTCATAAATTACATCTAGAGGCTTCAACTGTCGATAATTGAGTTGAGTCAAGGAAATTTGTACTTTGCATATATTCTCATGTGTGTAATGGTTCTTTATAATTTAATAAATATTAAAATATATATATATATATATATAATTTGATTTTATCAAACTATATAATACTAAATAATTTTGTCAACTTTATAATTAAATAATAAAAATTTATTCTGAATACTATAATTTTTATTTCAGAATGTTATAACTTTATTATCAAATATTTTTTAACTAGAAATATTTTTTTGCCAAATAATTTTATTGTCAAATGATTTTATTATCAAATAATTATTTTTTTGCCAAATATTATATTTTTTTTTGTCAAATTATTGTGTTTTTTTTAAGTATTAAATGGTATAAATTGGACCAAACAACAAAACTTCAGTATAAACTTTTATTAATAAATTTGAATTTAATTGGCTATAATTTAGCATCCAAATAATCTAATTTGGATTAGTATAATATTTAAGATAAAAAGTATTAGAATATTTAATTGTCTTATAAATTTCTGCAAAGTAGATATTTTAAATTAATAACAGAATTTTCATTATTATTGATATATAAATTCTATATTAAGATAAGATTGAATTTATTTAAATTATTAAAATAAATTAGTTATGATTAATTATATAATTAATAGTAATGTTAATATTTATAACCCATTTACATATATAGTATTTGAAATTAATTCAATAAAAATTAAACATTTATCAAAAAAAAAAACAACTTTTTTATTTTATTTTATTTTATTTTATTATTTTATTTTTTTTAGAAAAAAAATAATTACAAAATACACAAGTTATATTTTAACTTATTTATTATCAATTAATAATTAAAATATATAAATATATAAGTAATTTTATTTTAAATATCTGATATTACTACTACTATTTGATTCAAGAAAAATAATTAAAAGATTGAATTCTTATTTTAATTATTATATGATTATATGAATCAAATCACAATTCAAATTTTTAATTCATAATTATTTCTATATTATTACTATTATGAAAATACATGCTCAATTAATAATACAATTAGTAATTAACTATTTTTATCTTTTTTTATTTGAAATTTTTTTGAGTTTGTAAATGTCAACTTAGATGAATTAACTTGATTAAACTTACAGTTAGTAATAATATTAGCATGTATAAAATTGTTTATATGTATGATATGAACACTAACATTCAATAAAATCTATGCTATCAATTGCCTTTTCAAATAAAAAAATAATAATAAAATTGATTAATTTAAAAAAAATAACATTATTCGATTATAAAAACAAGGTAACATAAATGATACTAATTAATACACATTAAAAATATTGTTTAAATAAAAGAATTTATTTAAAGGGTTTTTTTTACTTATGTAATGTGGTTGAATTTAAAGGTGAATTTGTTTCGAACAATATATAACAACTGTAATGTTGATGTAATCATTTGCAACGTTTGCAAGGTCAAAAAATGAAAGTCTTTAAAGTTCTATCTTATTTTACAAATAACTCATTAAAATAAAGAAGCCATTATATGCAATGGCAGGCGCGATTATAAACAAACTTTTGTAAATTACGTATTACGTCTATAATTGGCTTAACTCTATTTTATAAGTAGTAGATCGTTGTGCCAAAGTCGTTCCGCCATTGTTCGTAAAACGATTATTTTTGTAGGAGAGTCGCTTCCTCTAAAGTTTTTAAGTTTAATAAAATAGTAGAGGGTACGTAAATCAGTGTGAGCACACTCATCTACCTTCATAATGTTCAGTGATGATAAAGTTCTCAAATATGCTCCAAAATCCGCGAATACAAACAATTATAATATAATTAATCAATCTTTTTCGGACCTGATGAACGAGTTGGAATGTGAAAACATTCAATCTTGAGGTGTGCGCAGAACCTGTTGATAACTAGATTGGCCCAGTGTAAATAAGATATCACGGCAAAGAAGAAGTAAGCCCATAGATAGTAATGTTCGCCGGTGGCAGTCAAAATTTCTTCGCTGAATTTTATTGAACGAAAGTTAATCACATAATCACATTATGAATAGTAATATCAGAAAACGGTTGTTTAATTACGTGTGGAAAAACCGTGGTATGTTCGTCAGGACAGCGCCCACAAATAAAGGAATCAAAAGTACAGTGTACATCGGAAACGGCATATCGGTCACGTGGGCCAAAATGATTTTGGTTGCAACCCGCCCGAACACTATTCCAACGGTTAATGCATAGAGAATGAAATGTTTATCCCTTAGGACATAGGAATTAGGAGACGAGAGCCACAAATAGGCACATAAAGAATATATGGTTATTGAAGAGAGCTGAGAGAGTGTAGATATGAACGATTTCTTTGTCCTTTTGCAGACTACATATACATTATATAAACTATAAAAAAAAAGAAAAAAAAAAAGAGTAAACAAAATGCAAATAAAAAATCTAACATAAATAAATTTATTAATATTATCATACCTTGCTGGGCAATGTAAGACAAATACAGAGAAAATGGTAAAAACAAGTAATATATCTATGAGTGACCAACCCTCCGGGATAAATTCTGGTACATTATTAGATAACACCCGCATATCTTTTAACCATATTGAAGGTCCTACAAAAATGCTATTTTAGATCGATCAAATCCAAAATTCCATTACATTATTTCATAAAAAACTGGAAACATACCTGTAATAGCAGATATGGTCATCAATATACAACCAATAATAACACCTTCCGTAGGTCCATTAAAGTATCCTAGATATAATACACCGGTATGATATTCTTCCCAGGTAGATAGATAGAATGGTATGGTTGTCAAAAGTAAAAGAACGGCCGCGTAACCCGAGTGACCTAATCCTAAGGAACCTGCAAGAACAATGGTCCCAAAGCTGCAATCTAGTGCATCACATCCGTGATCAAAAAGTTCACCAAGAGGAGATGAGGTTCCGGTTCTTCGTGCCTGCTTGCCATCCACGTTATCAAATGTCGAGTATAACCACAGACCAGCCGGAAAACTTTTATGTACAAGAAAAATCATTTAATATTTACTATGCCTTGTTAAAATACTACAGGAGCTTCTAAGAATAGCGTATACTTGCGTCCAATATAGCCATCTTGGACCAGGACCTACGAGATCATCAATCCAGATCATAACACATATTACATTCATAATAATAAAACCTAATCCACATAATGTAATCAAGTTTGGTCTGGTAGATAATAAAGAATATTTTAAAAACGATAGTGGTAACTTTCTCAATGAAAAAAATGAAATGACAATTCAACTCACGCCATCCATAATGGAAACAATTCAATGGCCCAGTTCCAATATGGCCTCAAAATATAGTTTGAAATTGGCGACTTATCAACCGCTGCATACTTGTAAAACTTCAGGTTCCTGAGACCAGCTTCACTGACATAATCTGAATCAAGGAAGGCCATTGTTCTTATTATTCTTTCAAGCAGTTCTCTAAAGCTAAATATACTTTGACTCTGTGTAAAAACAAACACAAATGTTTGTTTCGACGATTAAGCTGGCTGTCGAGAATCGGTTTGTGCACAAAAAAATATTATCCACAGCTAATATTTTCTTTGTTTAGACAAGTGGATTTATATCTATTTGTCGATCAAAAAAAAACCGGGACAAATAAGCAAATAATATCAAAAAAGGTATGGTGTCACTTCAATTATTATGCAATCCGGTTACGTATTATGAGCGTAATAAAGTCGCGTGCTAATGTCGTGTCAGGAACCAGGATCAAGGAAATGTAATTTTGGCAAATCAAGAATTAACACGCGATCAAGCCTAAGGATTTATGATAAATTTGTTTTTCATGAAAAAAACGCCCTATCTTACAATCTTCATCGTTATTTTATATTCACATAAATAGAGATGTTCTATTTGGTAAATATAATGTCAAGCGATGTCACATGTTGAGCACAAAAAAAAAATTTGGTGTTGATTCATACTATTGTCATATGAACAACCCCAACACTTTCGCTGAATTGGACTATTGATGGGGAAGACTAAACTCCGATGTTTTTTATCAGATCTTCAAAAGAAAATCTCTTTTGTTTGTATGCAGTGCGATGACAAAAAAAACAACTTTATAAATATATGGAATTGATAGAATTGAGAATAAAATTAGTGATAAAGTCTATGATCTAAAACTATACCCGAGTTAAAGTTCGCTCCGAAGGTTTTCCCTGAAATTATGCTCTTAGCACTAACTAAATTAAATTAAGTAATTTACTAATAAAAACGAATGTATTTTACTAAAAAATAAACTCTAAACCTTATTAAGTGCTGTTGCTTATATGTACAGTAATATAATAATGATTCTGATTTGTATTTTATAATAATAATATTTTAACAATTTAAATCGTATTGTAATAACTATTGTATATTACAATTTAATTTAATTGTTTGTAATAATATTACGTAATTAATTATTTAATTACCGTATTTACTTTTATAATAATGTTATTATTATTATTAATTCTAATAACTTATTTATTATAATATATAATATATACAATATATAAAAAAAAAACTCTCCATATAAATTAATTTTTTTTTCAATAAGTATCATTTCTTTATTTGGTTTGTATATATAAATAGTATACATGTATATCATAAAAGAAACTGCATTTTTTACATGTATAAGTTATAAGTTAAATATTAATTTGCTTATGTGATCTATATTTAATTAATATTAAAAAAAATTTTTTTTTTTTTAAAGTAAATAAACATCATCTCTTTATTAATTGTAAAATTGTTTAAAATTTATACATGGAGAAAGCAACAACATCTCTTATATAACTTGCTAAGCTAATAAGTCTAATACTAGCTTGCCTACAAAAATTATTTAAGTGACATGAAAAATAAATATTAAAACCAATATATATCTAAAATAGTGCTGAACAATTATAAATATCTACTCAAGATTATATGAAATAAAATTTAAAAAAATATAAAAGTAAAAAAAAAAAATGCTAAATAAAAGAAAAATAACAAAAAAACTAATTATAATACAAATGAAACCTAATATAGCTCTGGTGATTCCACCCTTTTGAAATAATATTGCACTTTTCAAAATAGTCAAGCTATAGCTCATAGTATATAACAGTATTGATGATATGTCCTCTTGACAGCCGTTTTTTGAATCATTATTAATAGTAATAAAGGTATAGTTATTTGTATTTAGATATTTGATAATAATCGAAAAAAAAGTGAAAAAAAACTGATTATTATACAAAGGATATCTTGGATTAGGCATGTTATGCTGGTTAATCCATTCAACTGAAGTAGGATGCTACTTTCAGAAATGATCAAACTACTGTTCAAAGTAAATAATAGTATTGTTGACATGCTATTAAGATTATGTGATATTGTTGTAATTGTTAATATTTTTATTAATATGTTGATTGATTTATTTTTTAGTGATGTAATCTTGTTTTGATTGATACTGCCAAAATAGAATTTGTTTATATCAATCATTATATAGTGTTTTGATTATATAGAATTGCTTTGAGATTTGGTAATGTTTGATTGGTTGGATTTTAAATGTAGATCAGTTGACAGAAATAAACTAATTATGGTTTTTTGGAAAAAATTTTTTTGAATATACTGAATGATAGTAAAGAATAAATATTGGATATATTGTTGGTATCTCAAGTCAATAATATAAATAATTTTGATGTAAAGTTTGATTTTTTTGATTAAAAAGAAGTCCCCCAAGCAAAAAAAGTAATTATTTAAAAAGATTTATATATTAAAAAGAAGAATAATAGGAAAGAACCCCAAGAAAAATTCGTAAAAAAGTAACTGTCATGGGTCTTTCCTTATACAATCCAAAAAAAAAGCAAGATCTTCAAACTTGCTTTTCCTTGATCAAAAGTCCTATCCCAATGTATCAATGAATTTCTTTAATTTCCTTGAAGTTCTTATAATGAAAAAAGAGAAGGTGTGAAGGACTTTTAAATATTAAAAAGTGAAAAAAATATTTGTTTCTTTAATTTTGAAAAAAAATTATTATAAAAGGAAATTTTTTAAAAAAAAGTTATATATGGGAAAGAGTTTTTTTTTAAAACTTTATTATATTAAAAAATTTTTTTAATGTATTAAATATTTATTTATTTAAAAAAATTAAAAAAAAATTAAAATTAAAATTAAAACTAAATTAAATAAACTATAAAACAACTTCAAACACTATCAATTTTCTAAACAAATCCGTATAATCAAAATACTACACTTTGATCAATATAAACAAAACCTTTTATGGTGACAACAACTAAAACAAAATCACATTATTAACAAATAAACCAATCACAATTCACATTACCACAACAACAATACTATCACCATGACTAATTATCTACCAAAAAGATATACTATCAATACTATTGTTCACTTTGAACAGTAGCCTGGCCATTTCTGGAAGTGCAACAGTACTTCAGTTAAATGGAACTACTAGTATGGCATGCCCAGTGGCATCTATAGCTTCATAATTAGTGTTTTTGCATTTATTTTTTTTGTTTTTGTTTAGTATTTTCTTTTTTTTTCAATTTTCAATTTCTTGAAGTTTTACATATAAACCTGAGTAGATATTCATAGCTGTTCGGTACTATTTAGGATGTATATCAGTTTTAATATTTATTTTCCATGTCATTTAGGTAGTTTTTGTAGGCAAGCTAGCATTAGACTTATTAGCTTAGCAAGTTATATAAGAGATGTTGTCACTTTCTCTATGTATAAATTTCAAACAATTTTATGATAAATAAAGTGATGATGTTTACCTATTTAAATATATATATATATATTAGGTATAAGTGATATATCAAATATAATAGATATAAAGTAAAAATGTATATAAGTAACCTGAGAATAGTCAAAAAGTAGAAAGAACCAGAATAGGTACTATGCAACTATTAAATAAAAACCATCTTTATTTGATAAACTATTGTCTTGTAACTGATTCTAGTATCATGTAGCTAACAAAATTGCTGTGTATTAAGTAACCAGTTGGGATGCAAGATTGACAGACTGATCTGTATTAGTATTACAAACTCTGGCCAAATTTATATACCTCTTTTGAGTAGAAACTGCCCTAATCATTACAAGGCATAAGACAGATTGAAACGACTGACTTGCTATAATTTTACTACAACAATATATAAAATATTTATATTTTTTATAATTTAATAAAGTAATAATATTTATCTATTTAAAATACATATACAGTATATACAGTATAGGTTATAATTTTTTGAAATTTTTTTAATTTTATATTTTATCTTATAATTAAAGAAAAAATAATTAAAATTTTATAAAATTTTATTTAAATATATTTTAAAACTTTTTTTTAATGTTAGAGTAAAGTATTACTCATGATATTTATTAATAAAGTAAAAGTTTAACTTGTTATATAATTAATATTAAGATATGAATTATATCGCTATAGATATTAACCTACCATTCATTAAAAAAATATATCATCTGAAAAATCCTTGAGCAGAAAAAACCTGAGTAACTATTTGTTATAAAAAATAAAATAAAAAAAAAACATTTGGAGCAAGATCGCTAGCATTGTAAAACGTTTGAGTGAGAAGAAAAAGAAGGAAAAAATTAGAGCTTTTGTTAGATATGGTTCCTGAATGCAATTAGATGTTTCAGTTGGGTGTCAGCACTGCGCAAGCCATATATAACTCGATGAGTTTGGTCGTGTAATGTTTTGTGATGTTATTGTTATATAATATGATCATGTTGTAATATAAATAATAGAATAACTAAGGTATATTCTAGATATCTATTATGTTGTTTTGATGAGGTATTAAGTATTGTAATTATCGAAACCCGCACAGGGTACTGATCACGTGCTCTCCCAATCTGGTAAGTTGTTGTGTTGTTTTGATATATAAAGGTAATACAGAATGTGATTAGTGATTTATATGTTGTAGATCATTTAGTGGAGGTAAGCTGATTACAGTTTTTGTGTTAAAATTTGTGAGCGAGAACTGGTAACTAGCCAGAAGATTATATGAAATCTAACACTAGTTATCATTAGCAGAAAACAAAAAAAACTCTAAAAAAAATAAAATGCTACCTCTTGAGAATAAGATTGTTTTTGATTAAGGATAAGAGATGTGATTGTTTTGTAGCAGTTATGTGTAGAGATAGCCTTCACATAGAAAATTTTCTTTTTATTCATCTTCTCTGTTCCAAGTTATTGTCCAGTGCCATTACCAGTTACTAGATCTCTTAGAGCAGGCTTTATTGCTGGAAACCCTAGGGGCCAATCTTATTCTTGAAACCCCCACTGTTCTAAATCAGTCCTCCGGTTTATGTCCCCTTTCAAAAGAACATATTCTGCTAGACAAAGTTCCTTGAAAAAGAGAAGCTTCTTAAAAAGGCAATTTTCTATGGATGGAAATATTGTATATATTTTAAAACTTATAAATAAAAGAATATAAATTTGATTAAAAAATAAATATTTTTTAAGATTTTAGATAATATATAGAAATTCAAAAAATATTTTTGAATTGTTATAAACAAGTATATTTTAAAAAAAAATTATTAAGATACTTTATAAAAAAAACTTAAATAAAAAGTTTTTAAAAGATTTAAAAAAAAATAAGTTTTAAATTTTATATAAAACAAATAAGTTTTCACAATATAATAAAAATATATATATAAAGACTTGTGGATCAATAACATAGTGAGTAATGCTTCCAGGTCACCAAATGCATGTCCCTAGTTCAATATCCACAAGGGGCAAAAGCATATTTATCTTTATATGTAAGTTTACTGAATATTCTACATATGTCTATCAAATAATCCTTAATCACATTCAAATTTAGTTAGGCTACATGAAGATGGGACCTCTGGTCTTCTTGACGATCACAGGCTAAAAATAGGTCAAAGTATAAAAGGTTATACAAGAAAAGACTTCTGATCTAACTTTGGTAAAAGCTCACAAAATCTCAATCCAAATTGGTGACAATAGACTTCATCACATAACCCAAAGAGATTAATTCTAAACTGATCTATTTCAATCTGGAGCTTGAGGATCTATTCCATAAATGGTGTTTATATAAACTTAAATGACCGAAAAGACAAAAGGTTATTGGCCACAGGAGATAACAATCTAGGCAAAAATTGTTAAGATCAAGTGAGTTTGATGAGGATTGTCAAGATTAAATTAGAATCCAAGCAAAAACGTCAATTTCACAGGTGGTAAAAATGATAGTATTGTACTATGCTAATGGCATATCTTAAGAATCAATGATAACAGGTAATTGGAATGACTGGAGTTAATCTCTATAATAACATCTTATACTATACTGCTCTCTGCAATATGAACTTAGTAGGTTAGGTGGATTTTAAACTAGTAATAGGATTCTCCCCTCTGTAGAAAGTCTTATCTAACATGTGAATACATCTTTAGATATTTAAATGAATATATAGTTGGGATATAAGTGATTGATGTAGCTAAAGATGGGTTCCTAAATTAAAGGTAAGGATATAATTCAAATATTTCTCACTATTAAAAAAGTTTTTTTTTTAAATATAAGGTTAAAAAAAAACTACCTACAAAGGTTTTTTACAATTTAGACCACTTGATTCAAGTGTTTTTTAAATTATGTTCCTATTAAAATAATGAGTAAATAATTATGTCCTTTCAAAAGGAACATAATTAATCTATGAAATTTTATATGCTAAATAATTTATGAATCCATTCTTAGGTGTAACTAGTCTTATAACAATATATATACTAGATAATATTAATTTGCAAATTAGCTGTAGAGATATAATGGATTAAAAGATAGGTCTCTAAATTAAAGACAAGGATATAATTCAAATATTCCTCACTATTAAAAAAGTTTTTTTTTAAATATAAGGTTTAAAAAAAACTACCTAAAAATTTTTTTGCAATTTAGGCTACTTAATTCAAATGTTTTTTAAATTATATTCCTATTAAAATAATGAATAAATAATTATGTTCCTTCAAAAGAAACATAATTGATCTGTGAAATTTTATATGCTAAATAATTTAGGGATCCATCCTTATAATGAATATTCATATATCAATCAATTTCCAGTTAATTTGTAGAAACATTTGGTATCTGTTTGGATATATAAATATATCAATAAAAATTATATGCCTTGCATACTTTTATTTTAAAAAAAATAAAAATAAAATAAAAAAATATATAAATTTTTTATTAAAAAATTTTTATTAAAAAATTTTATAAGATAAGCTTAAACAAATTTGTTTTTTGGATTATAAACAAGTAATTTATAAAATTTTTTTAAAACAAATAATTTTTCATTATATAATAAATTAAAACAATTTTTAAAATATTATGTATTTTTGTAAAAATCTGAAAAACTATATTATGTTTTTATATTAATCTATACTGTATATAAAACTTTGACAAATTTGTCTTATCAATATTTGTTAACATATATTAAATATAAATTTTAGATATAAAAGCAATAAAAAATTTTAAAAAAGTTTTAAGTAATTTTAAACTATACATTTTTAAAAAAAATTTTATAAATTTTTATAATATTTAAATAATTATTAATAAAATTATTTTTTTTTATTTTTATTTTTTTTTAAGGGCTAAGGTACGATATATGCACGGATTTTATTTCATAAATCACATGATTTATAAATTATCATTACATAAACAGTCTAAGCTAAATTATTAATAAAATTATATTAAATCATAACTTATATTGTATATATATTGACCTGTAAGTTATAATATAATAAGTAGTGCTTTCAAATTTCCAATTGTATATTTCTAATTCAATACTTATAAAAGGCAAAC
This sequence comes from Acaulospora morrowiae, assembly GCA_910591835.1. Lineage (NCBI taxonomy): Eukaryota > Fungi > Glomeromycota > Glomeromycetes > Diversisporales > Acaulosporaceae > Acaulospora > Acaulospora morrowiae. Next base: position 14,213 of record CAJVPV010001048.1, read on the forward strand.
ACAAAAATTCTATATACAATATATGTAGGTTTACTAGTTTTCCTATATATGGGCTATTCAAATATCTGAATCCTAATTAAATCCAGTTAGGTTATATAAAAATAGGACCTCTAATCTTTTTAATAATTGTAAATTGAAAATATATTCAAGCAAAAAAGATTATATAAGATAAGACTTCTGATTTAACTTCTATAAAAGTTTATAATTTTTTTTGGCATAACAAACTCTATAATATAAATAACTTTTTAGCTTAAGACTATTTCCATTTAATACTTGTTTAAAAGAAAATAATAGAAAAATTTAAAGTTATAAATAGTAATAACAAGTATAGTATCTTTTTTAAGATTTTAAGTAAAAAATATTAAATAAATTATTCAAATATTTTAATAAATTTTGAAAGGTATATACTTTTAATAACAATCTAGGATCTAGATTAGATTAAATAGTTTATAAGTTAGTAATAATATTTTTATCTTCTAAAGATTTTATTCAAATATGTAAATCTACTCCTATAATAGTAAACTTATATAACTAATTAAGACTATAGGTAGAAATGAAAGTTAACTTAAATAAATCTTATAGTTATATAATTGGATATAAATTACTTAATAAAAATTATATATTATTGGCACTTTTATATTTAAAAAACATATATATTGATTAAAATAATTTTTATTTAACTTGAAAATAAGACTTTAAAAAATACTAAACTGATATTAAACTAATATCAAATAGTATCAATCTATAGTAAATTTAATATATGAATTGTGATTTGTTTATATAAATTTATAATAAATATAAATATTGAATTAATATCAAAGTGATATTATTAGAATTACTTATGAAATTAAATTATGAATTTTTTGTTTTAAGCTTATTTAATAATATATATTAATAATTTTTTAAAATTTTTATTATCTTTTAATTTATAAATATTTTTAAATAAATTTGTTTAAAAAATTAATAAAAATATATTTATAATTATTTTTTTAAAAATTTTAATAATAATATTTGAAAATAAGAATTATATATATGAATAATTATTTTTAAAGACAAACTGAAAATTTTCTGACATGATTTAAAATTTATATTATATATATATTGTTTTAAAGTTGAATTCAAAAAAATAATATCTAACATTTTTGTTACCTTCAAAAATAATTATCTATATATATATTGTTATAGGAAAAAATGATAGGTAGATGATAGAAAATTATAAAAGTAAATATATTAGATATATATGATATATCTGATATAATAGGTATAATAGGTATAATAGATATAAAGTAAAAAAAAAATATACAATAAATGATCTAAAAAAAATCAAAAAATAAGAAGAATTAGAATAGATACTGTACAATTGTTAAATAAAAACTATTTTTATTTGACAAATTATTGCATGTAAAGTAACTAGTTAGAATGCAAGATCAATAGACTAATCTGCATTAGTGTTACAAACTCTGACCAAATTTATATATCTCTTTTAAATAGAAATCACCCTGATTATTATATGGCATGAGACAGATTGAAGTGACTGACTTGTCATGATTTCACTATAACAATATATATATACTGTATATATATTTATAGTAAAACAGTATTAGATATAGGTTTTTATTAAAGCTATCATTAGGAAATTTTGAAAAAATCTTCAAAAATCTTCAAAGGTTTTTAAAAATTTTCAATATAAAATTTTTTTAAAATAATAAACTCTGGAAATTTTTATTTTAAAAAAATTTAAAAATCTTCGAAGTAATAATAATTATATTAAAATAAATAATTATTTAATAAATATTCATTACTTTCACTTTACATATCTTCAATATTATTTGAAATAATAGAAAATTTTGACTCATTTAAATCTTCATTAGACTCATTACTAGAGTCCACAGTTAAAATATATTTGCTAACATGCCTTGTATAAAAGAAATGTCTTGAAAAGATATATTGACAAAATTGACATTTGTAATTTATTTTAAAAGCCTTCGAAGAAATTTAGAAAATATGTAAAATTAATCAATAAAATATTAATTAATTTTGACCAATCAAAAATTTAATTTATAAGTTGTAATAATTATGTCAATAAAATATTTAATTTTTTTTTTTTAAGGGCTAAGTTGCGATACACGCATAGATTTTATTGTTAATCAATTAGGACTACAACTATCTATACATGAACAGTCTATTAACTATTGCTAATATTAACTCCTGCTACTCGCCCTTTTTACCAGAATACCAACTTACATCAAGTAGATGAGTCCATACCCTAGTTTTTATCACTATATGATAGTTCTATAACTATCCAAATAAGTACTTATCATGTTGTACCTCCACTGTGCACATCCGCATATGATAACACTGTCCTTCGACGCAAGTATGCCCTCCCTAGTGAATGCTCCGGTTGACTATTGGTTGGTACTGACTACCAAATCTAGAGGCCATTTTGACTAAGTAGGATGTGACTCCTTAAGGGGCTTTCCCTTAAACTTCTAGTAGACACTTCAAATGGGTTGGTTGGCATAAGCTACCAAATCTAGAGATACAAATACCAAGCAGGATACAACTCCTGCATATTCTGTCTCACCGCATGGGCATGTTTCAAGGATACAGATGGTCACAGCTTCGTGCACTAGCTTTAAGATCTCTTATTTCAGTAGTTGAGTCCTATCATAATAGGATCACTTCTGGCGATCATCATGCTTCAACTGAATGATTGTCGCACCACATCATCTTTTCTGGAGATCACAATCTTAACACCCACTAGATCAGCATGTGAAACGGCTTCGCACGAGAAACATCACATAACAGGTTATGGTGCCAAATACCATATAGGTTTTATTTAATCGCCTTTACCTGGGATTGAACTAGTATCTTGTAATCTGACCTGTGGAGTGTTAACCACTACAATATAAATCCACAGGTTATAAAATAATTTTATTTTTATATAATGACTTAATAATTTAAATTTATGAAGTAATTTTTGAAAGGTGACAAAGAAAGGTTTGTAGTTATAATATAACATAATTTCTTGGAATTTGTATTATATAAGATCTCTAAAGTTCTCACTTTTTCTTTAATGTCAAACAAAAAACAAGAAACACATAAAATATTTCAAAAACTTATTTCTGGTTCTACTGAAAAAGAAAAAGAAAAAAGTCAAGGAAGTCCTTCGAAGTTCTCTAAAAAAACAAAGAGCGCTCAGGGAACCCAAGGGCCATTTACTGAACGAAGACTCTCGACTTCTATTAAAATAAAAACTGAAACATCTTGGAAGTAATTGAGATCCCCTAGACATTTATTCGAGTCATCTTTTGATACATTAGCATGGAAAACATCTGAAGAAACTTCTGGTATATTTAAAAATTTGTTATAATTTAAAATAAATACTACTAACTTATATATTTAGTCTCTAATAAAGCCATTGAA
>CAJVPV010001049.1:0-17635 GCA_910591835.1 Acaulospora morrowiae
TGATAGAAAGATTGGAGATTTCTTTATTCTTGTTTTTCTAGATTCTTGAATCTTTTGGGAGTCTTTGGAGGGTATTTTTTTTTGTCGGTTTTCTTCCTATAAAGATGTTTTTGCCATAAACCTTTTAAATGGGTTTCTTATATTTAGTCACAAAAATAAACAAGAAAAGTATTTTGAAAAAGAAAAATAAAACAAGTGGTGGCTTCTGCTTGCTCGACTGGTTAAAACCAATATTGTTTTTAAGAAAAGTGTATAGACTTTATTATCATAAAAACAAAAAATCTTTTGAGAACATTTGTTTTTTGGATTAGCAAAAGGATCAGCGGAAAGAGTTTTTGATTATATAATATATTTATAATTTTTTAATTAATTTATTAAATATATAAAAAGTTTTATTTTTATATTTTATTGAATTTAATAAACTTTTGGATTTTTTTTTATTCTTTTAAAAAATTTTTTACTTATTTATTACAAATTTTTTGAAAATTTTCTTTATAAAATTTTTTTTAAAAAAAGTATTTTTTTCTTTTTCTTTAATATATAAACTATATTATAAGCTTAAGAATATAAAGATTTTAAGATCATTATTATATTAAAATAAAACTTTAAATCAAAGATTAAATAAGTTTAAAAGTTTTATTTACTCTTTAATTATATAAAAAAAAATTAATAATAGTTTTATTTCTTAACTTTGTCTTTATATACTTATTATTATTATTATTATTCTTATTCTTCTTTTTTCTTTTAATATTATCAAATTTTTTCTAAAATATATTTAAGTAAAATTATATTTGTTTTAAGCAAATTCTTTTAAATAGTTTTTATATAATATACTTTATTGTATTATTTTAATAATATCAAATTTTTTTTCAAATTTAAATTTAAAACCAACTCAATTTCTTCAAATAATCTATATAATCTTAATAATTAATTAAATTTTTATACTCTAGACTAACAAAAATTAAATTAGTATTAATCTATTAAAAATAATAATACTAATAATAATATATAAAAATATATTAAATACTTATTAAATTAAGATCTATCTTTTGAAAATCTATTATATTAAAATAAAAAATAATAATACTATTATTTGATTTAACTTAATTATTTATGAATAGATATTAGTTACTTATGGATTATCAATAGTTTGTTATTACTTATTAGGTATTTTTATAAACTAAAAATTTGTATATATGATAAATTAAAATCAAACTTATAAATAATAATATAAGATTATATCCATTTTGTTAAAAATTTTCCTTATCCTTCAGTTGCATAAGGAAAGGCCTGTAGTAGTTTTTTTTTTTTTAGTTCTCTTGTATCCCTCATTACTCTTATTCTATTATAAAAATCATCTATATTATTACTATTATACTCGCTAAACAAAATACTTTCCAAAACATACACTTAAACAAAGTTAGTGAATTTACTGTTTGTTTTAATTTAACTCTTATATACAATATTTTTGTAGCAATATTTGCTGCATCATTTTCAACCTTTAAAAAATTCTTACTCAAAAAACTGAAATCAGTTTATCTTTTTCAGATAATCAGTACTCATCAATCATTCAATCAGATTTTATCTATTGATCAAAACAAAAACCAAACAAGCTCAAATCGGTTTTGTATCATAATAATAATCATAATAATAATAACAACTAACTTATCACCAATGACTATAACAATAAACAATATCATGTGTACTCTAGGATTTATAGCACACAGAATAACAAAAAGTTGGAACCACAAGTCCATCAGAGGGTTATTTTATTCAACGTATGGATCTTATAATACATTTGATTTAGTTTTAGTTATAGTCAATTTTATTTTTATTTTTAATTTTTTATATTTAAAAAATTAAAAGAATTTATAAAATTTTCTGAGATAGTAGATATAGTTGCTACTTAGCCTTATCTAGCACTTTAATATTGATTTTGAATTTTTTTACAATATTAGTTAGATATTGATAAGTAGGCAAGCTAACATTTAACTTTTCTGAAATAATAAAAGAGATGTTGTTTCTTTCAACAATATATATCTTGTTATATACAAATCAAAATAAAGAAATAATATTTACCTACTGGAGAAACCCTTCCAAAAAATAAATAATAATATAAAATTTTTAATATAATAATTATAAACAATTTGTTTAATAAAGATTTTATATTTAATGCTTGTTTACAGTAAAATAAAAAAATAAAAAAAACAATAAACTTTTAGATTTAATGATTTGTATTAAATTATTATTTAAAAATTAATATAATTTAGATAATTATATTATAATAAAAAAAATAAATTTATTATTAAAAACATATATGTAAATAAAAAAAAATTAAATCTATTTAAAATATTTTTTATTAAGAAATTTAATAAAATTTCAAATATAATATAATAATATAATAATAATAAAAATTCAAATCCAAAATAAAAAATTACATATAATTTTTAAAAAATATTGGATTAATAGCTTTTTATTTTATAATAGCATAATAAAAAAATTGCCAGTTTTTTCTGCCAGTACTTTATTTATTAGATATAGTATATAATAATTAATATATTAAATAATAAATTAATAAAATATACATTCTCTGATCTACGCAGTATGCACGGAAAATCCCAATGAAAATGGGAATAACAGTCAGAAAATCATGATCAACTCTCTTCACACAACAAACTGAATAAATTATACTCAAGGTTGCCTTTGAAATAGATAAATCAAATTTGGAGTTAATATTCTTGAATATTGTGATATTTCTCGAAGTATAAACCCAAAGCTTGTGATAGCATACAATTTATTCAAAGCTCAGCCAATTAAGTCAAAAATAGATTCTTGGAAATGCTGGTCTACGTCTTAATTTTGTTTATGTCATGTTTTTTAAGTAAGTTTTCATATTTTTTTAAAATCGAAAGATATCTCTTTTGGTTTGTAACTAATTTTCTCCTATATTCATTCTAGCTGCCGCCTTTTACTATCGCCGGCTCTTCCTCATCTACTTTCCCGATCTAAAAAATCGTTATGAGCGTCTTCCAGCATTCTTTTCTACAAACTCTTCATTAAACAATTCATCATTTCAAGCTGACATTGAGACTGGTCTGACTTCTGAAACATTTGACCTAAATCAAAATGTTGTTGGTAAAGATGATCGGCCAGGATTGGAAAATGCCGAAGAGATTAAGGAAATCATGAAAACGGAAGGATTGAAATTTGATCAGGCAAGGTTGTTGATGATGCAACGAAAATTTAAAACTAATGATATCGACCCACAAACAGGTGTACCCAAGGATCCTAAGTTGGTTACATTTTCTTCAACGAGCGAATGAATACGAAATGGCTTTTCTTTCTTTCTTCTATTTCTTTTTTGGGGGGGATTTGAACGAGGGAGGAAAACATGATCTTCCGATTTTGAAACTTACGTTTATTTACTGTTAATTCCACCTTGTAAATATAATTGTACCATTCTACTGTAGAAACAAGTTTTATTTTAGTGATTTAATATACGTATGAAAAAAAAGTACTATGAAAATTTAAGGTTTTGATGTTTTTAAATCACATCATTACAAGAAATTTTCAAATCGATCATTTACAAATACATCTAATGTTAGAGGAATCGAAGGAATAAGAAAATACGCCGTAATCTCTGATAATGAAATTCATGAAATTTATTCGTGCGTTCTTCATGCATCATGAAATATACGTGATGGACTTACAATTACTATATAAATTCAAATACGTACCTTCTGGATCTAATTCTTTCCAATGATAGACCATCGGTGCTTGCATACATTTCCTTCTGTATTAGACATGTTAAAGAAACAAATGAATTTAGATGCGCATACTATGATACAAAGTATGAAACATTATGAAAATATTGAAAGAAATCAAAAAAAAAAAAATAGTAGTTTCTTATTTTTTTTTACAATTATTAAACAATATAATACATAATGAAATGCAACATCTATAAATATAATTCAAATTCTTATATTTTTATTTTTTTTATAGTCATAAATTATTTGATTTTTTTTAAAAAAATATTATTTAAATTAATATTATATAATTAAGTCTTAATAAAAGATTTTATAATTTTATACCTCTATTTTAATTTTTAAAAATAAAATATACTGTATATAATTTTATTTTTATATATTATTTATGATTTTTTAATTTAGCGTAACATTTAAAATATGATATAATAAATTAATAAATAACTTTTATTATAAATATTATTGGTAACTAAAAAATCTATTTATTTGTTATTTATTTTTATTATAGAAAGAGAGTAGGGATTTAATTAACTTTATTTATGTATTAAGTTATGCATTATTGTCATTATTGTAAAAAAATCATTTTAAATTAAAATGTTATTATGCCGATTCAAAATAGTCTAACAAGGGATCATGTGATGAATTTCATGTTTTTATTTCAATATGATTGGGCAAGGTATATAAAACAAAGTTTTTTTTGTTCGAAAAATTTCAATATCCAACAAACCAAGAAACCCTATAGGTCCACACCATAAAACTTATTCCTGATATCACCTTCAAGCAATATTGATAGTAAGTAAAAGCTTGACTAAAGTTTACGTGGCTTTTTGTTTGAATAAAGTTATTTGTTACATACAAACTTTGCCTCAAAATTTACAAACATGGTTGCAAATTTCACTCTAAGAAATATTGAAACTATTATTATGAGTGATACTTTCAACTTTGGATTGTTTCTTATTTCTTTCTTTTTTTCTTTAAAAAAAAAATTTGGTTAGTAAGTCATGCAAGCCCACAACGAGGCTAGTAACCCTGATTTCGGTCAATTACCCAATTTTCCACAACCGCCTCCAGCTTCAACAACGATGCCGACCACGGTGCCTTCCACAAATCACGCACTACTGTCCGCACAGCAAATAAATCATTTGAAGCTTCAAATTCTTGCTTTTAAATTGATTTCTCGTAACATGGTTGTACCTCCGCAACTGCAGACAGCACTGTTCTCACCTGGTCAGGCCGGCTCATTGTCAACACAAGAGTTGACGGGTAACATATCTTTACCGAGCAAAATTGTTGAAGTTTCCCATAATCATCACAGTGTACCTTCGCATGGGTCACACGCATCATCCGATTCTTCAATGGACATTTTCTCTGCTCAACCTCCTACTTCAATTACTTATAATTCCTATACAAACCCGTTGACCTACTTGAAGCCAGTTAATACCTATTCTCATGCATCTCGACAACAAAGGATGTTAATCCCAGCAGTAATGCCTATAGGGATTGATCCACATGATATTGCTGCAGAAAGGGAACGTCAGTTAAGGGCACGGGTACAATATAGAATTGAATTGCTCGAGAAAGAGTTGATGGATGAAGAGGCTGAAAATTTGACTCCAAGCGAAAAAATAAAAAAATCAATAGATTTAAGTTCATCGAAATTATGGGATTTTCAGAATAAGGTAAAAAAATATCATCGTGATCACTTCATTTCCACTGTCATTTAATCTTTAACTCAAGGTTTTTCACGTAGCTTCGCCAAGAAATTATAAATGTAGCTAGAGGCGCAATGTTGGCCACAATAAATGATCACACTGCCTTTAGGAGAATGAAAAGACCGTCAATGCGAGATGTGAGACAAATCGATAAACTTGAGAAACAGCAACGGGATGACAGGCAGCGTCGCCAAAAGCAAAAACATTTAGATCATCTAGCACGCATTTGTAATCATGGTCGTGACATTATTCAATGGCATCGTACAAACCAGAATAAGCAACTTAAATTTGGACGAGCGGTTTTAAATTATCACGCTCAGGTTGAAAAGGAAGAGCAGAAGAGAGAGGAACGTCTACGCAAAGAACGTCTGAGAGCATTGAAAAACGACGATGAAGAAGCTTATTTAAAACTCATTGACAAAGAAAAGGACACTAGAATTGCACATCTGTTGGATCAAACGGATTCGTACCTAGAATCATTGGCACAAGCTGTTGTTGAGCAGCAACACGATGATCTGCATTCAGATCCCGCAGTTAGGGGTGGCGTTGAACTGATGGACGAGAATGAAGATGAAGAAACCTATACGATTGTGGTAAAGATTTATTAATTAGAATCAATATTATTATCTAACCCTTGTTGAATTGTATTAAATTTTTGAATTTATTATCGCGTATTAGAATGGCCAAAAAATCGACTATTACAAAGTTGCTCATAGAATTAAGGAAGAGGCCGAGCAACCATCGATGATGGAAGGTGGTACACTCAAAGATTATCAAGTAAGTAAAGTTATCAGGTTGTTATAAGGGATGAACTTCGTTTAATAAAATTCTCGTAATAGGTTAAAGGGTTACAATGGATGGTATCACTATATAACAATCGATTAAATGGCATCCTTGCTGACGAAATGGGTCTTGGAAAAACCATTCAAACTATATCCTTGGTCACATACCTCATTGAACGGAAGAGACAAAATGGTCCATTCTTGATCGTGGTCCCATTATCGTATGTGATTAATTTGTTATTATTATTTAAAATATTTACCTTGTGATATTTATGCTCATTAATTTTTTTAGTACGTTGACAAATTGGACCCTTGAATTTGAAAAGTGGGCGCCGTCTGTTAGAAAATGTGTTTACAAAGGAAATCCTGGTGTTCGCAAAGAACTTCAACAATCATATATTAAGCACATTGACTTTCAAGTTCTTTTGACTACTTATGAGTACATTATCAAAGATAAATCGATATTGAGTAAGATACGGTGGGTCTATGTGATAATTGATGAAGGCCACCGTATGAAAAATGTCAATTCCAAGTTGTCCATAATTTTGACCAACAATTACCAGTGCCGCTATCGGTTAATTCTTACTGGAACTCCGTTACAGGTAATTTTTTAAATTCGTCAGATTTTTACCTCCGACCTAAACCGGAAAATAGAGGGTTACAAAATTATTCATATTTTGTTGTCTCGTTTTAAGAATAACCTTCCAGAATTATGGTCACTATTGAATTTTATTCTTCCCAAAATTTTTGATTCTGTGAAAAGTTTTGACGAATGGTTTAACACGCCATTCGCAAATACTGGCGGTCAAGACAAGATAGCTTTGAACGAAGAAGAATCTTTGCTTATAATAAAACGTTTGCATAAGGTAAAATATTTGCCAAAACTTAACCTTTTTTTGCGTCACGTTAATTGTATCCGGTTATCAATTTTTTTATGTTTAGGTTCTTAGACCTTTCTTACTACGTCGGTTGAAAAAGGATGTTGAATCAGAATTACCCGACAAGGTTGAACGGGTAATTAAATGCAAGCTATCTTCCCTCCAATTAAAATTGTACAATCAAATGAAGAAACATGGTGTCCTTTTTGTAAATACTGGGGAAAAAGGGTATATATATTTCGATTTATTAAACCGAATGATCAAGATAATTGGTTTATATCAATATATTAATTTTATAGGAAAACTGGTATCAAGGGCTTGAATAACACTATAATGCAGTTGCGAAAAATTTGCAACCATCCGTTCGTGTTTGACGAAGTCGAAAAGGATATCAATGTCCATTTGACCACAAATCCTCTAATTTATCGTGTCTCTGGAAAGTTTGAGTTATTAGACAGAATATTACCTAAATTCTTTAGATCTGGACATAGAGTGGGTACAAAATTTCTAATAATGCTAGTTAACTCAAAGCGCTTATCCAATAATCTCTATCCTAGGTGTTGATTTTCTTCCAAATGACTGCTATTATGTCTATAATGGAAGATTTTTTGATGTGGAGAGGATTCAAATACTTACGTTTGGATGGTACCACAAAGGTATTCCTCTTTCTGATTAAGTAAAAAAACTAAATGAATTTGTAATGACACTCTTCACGAATATTTGCAGGCCGAAGATCGTTCAATTCTGTTAAAGAAATTTAATTCTGTCGATTCGGATTGTTTCGTATTTCTGCTTAGTACTCGTGCAGGTGGATTAGGGTTAAACTTGCAAACTGCTGATACTGTTATTATCTTTGACTCTGATTGGTAATTTCATTTAGTAAATTTTTTTAATAAATTGCAATTTGCTTATTAGTTCATTTTTGTCAGGAATCCCCATCAAGACTTGCAAGCGCAAGATCGTGCTCACCGCATTGGTCAAACCAGGGAAGTTCGCATATTACGTTTAATCTCTCAAAAATCAATTGAGGAAACCATTCTCGCTCGGGCTCAATACAAGTTAGACATAGATGGGAAAGTAATTCAGGCTGGAAAATTTGATAATAAAAGTACTGCTGAAGAACGTGAGGCTATCTTGGTATGTAATTCTTACAATTTTGTTTCTTTCATGGGTTTATATTGGTTTATGACTGATTAACTTCAAATCAAATAGCGTTCGCTCTTGGAAGAAAGTGAAGAGGCAAATGATTTTGAAGAGGAGGAGGAATTAGATGATGACGAACTTAATGAAATCCTTTCTCGTAATGACGAAGAACTTGAAATGTTTAGGAAAATGGATATTGAGAGAAATCAAAGAGAAGAAATGGAGTGGAGAAAAAGTGGTGGAGTAGGTAAACGACCGGAAAGATTAATTGAGGAGCGTGAGTTACCACCAGTATATATAAAAGAATATGATACAATTATTCGCCGTGAGGACCCTGGAGTAGAATATGGTCGTGGGCAAAGGCCAAGAGGTGCCATTAATTACGATGACGGATTGACGGAAGAGCAATGGGTCAACGTAAGTGATGATCACATGTGTTCCAAGTAGATGAACCTTTTTTAAACATTATAAACATTTGCTTCTAGGCTATCGAAGATCAAAATATAGATGTCGATGACTTGATTGCCAAAAAAAAGAAAGCAAAGGAAAAGAGGATTGCAAAAAAATATCAAAAAATCCAGGTTCAGAGTCAATCAGAGGCATCACAGCAATCTACTCTGAATCCTGATGAGTTAAAGTCCGACAATGATTCTAGGAAGAAACGTGGTCGACCAAGAAAAGATGATGTACTTTTTTTTGAAAATGTATCCGAATCTTCCAAAGGATCAAAGAAAAAGAATAAAGGGAAACGTTCGGCAGAAACAGACCTTGATGATGACTCAAAGGTTGTGATTAATTGATTTTTGTCTTATTATGGACTTCTTGTATAATATATTAAAACTTAACCATAAATGTATAATAGAAAAAGCGTAAAACGGGTAAGAAAACTCCTAAAGAAAGTCCTACTGATACAGTCCCGCCACCAATACGAGAACAAATGAAGCGGATTTTTAATGAATTATATAATCTCGTTGAGAACCTAACGGATGACGTGGAAGGGTATGGTTGAAACCTTTATAAACTAGTATTGTTTTATTAGAACGTCGCCATGTACTTATTTACCTCTTCAAATGTATTAGGGAACCACGACAACGTGCATATCTCTTTCTTGCGCTTCCTAACAAAAAGGATTGGGAGATCTATTATACTATTATAAAGAAACCGATTGCGATGGATATGATTAAAAGAAAAATAAAAAATAATTCTTATCAAACAGTGTCTCAATTTAAAGAAGATTGGCACTTGATGTTTAGTAATGCTAAGATTTTTAATGAAGAAGGTTCACAAGTATACATTGATGCCGAAAAGATGAAGGTATGTTAGTTTATTCACTTGTCTTTTCTGAACATTATGTGATTTATAATTGATTATTTGTTCATCCGTCAAATTTATAGGAGGCATTTGATGCTAGATTTGAAGAACTCTGTCCAGGTGGTCAACTTCCACCACTGGAAAATGATGAAATGGAGTTTTAAAAACTATCCTACGATTGATTTTCCGCTCTTTTAAAATTATTATAGCAATCTGTAAATAGATGTATTTGTGCTTAATTTTGTTTAAAATAATATTTTTATCAAACGTTTATAGATTATGTGATAAAGCTAATGCGTAATTTATGAACAATATGTAAGTCACGTTTACTGCAAGCGAAAAGTTTGTTTATTATGTGATTATGTAAATTATGATTGTAAGAATACAATAAACGATTTAATTAATTCTTTACCATATATTGCAATATTTATTTATGTTATAGTTGTTTATATGCATGAATCTCTGTATGCCCGTTGCGAGATTGAAAGTTTAATTTGAAGGATGCCATTATTTATTGTACTGTTAATTTACAAATAATTTTTTACAACTTAATTTAATAAAATTCTCATAATTTATATAAAATTTAATGTACAGACCACTAAAAATCACGTCCGATGATTTTTTATATTTAATTAAAATTTATACAATATACAGTCTGGGACAAAAAAAACCGCCCTTATAAAACACGTGATAAAAAAAAAAAAACTACTGCCCTAATAAATATGTAATTCACATCATAGATAGATATAACTTTATTTTATTAATAAAAAAAAAATCAGTATGATATTCATTCGCCGTTTTTCTCTACCACCTCTTGACATCGTCGTGGTATCGACATCACCAAATCTTTTAAAAGTGAGTTGGGAATTTTTTTCCATTCTTTGATCATATACATTTTTAAATCACTCAAATTACTTGGCATACACAATTCTACATTCCTCTTGACCACGGCCCATAGGTTTTCTATAGGGTTTAGATCAGGACTGTTGGACGGCCAGCCGATGACCTCCAGCACACTTTCTTTAAGAAAATTCTTTGCGAGATGGCTCGTGTGCTTAGGATCGTTGTCCTGCTGCCACCGTTACCGACTTCCAAGCATTCCTTTTATCTCTGGGATGTGCTTGCGAATAATATTTACATAAAGCTCAGCATTCATCATCTCTTGGAAACAGTGTAATTTAGATTTTCCTCTCCAAAAAAAACCCCCCCAAGTCATAATTTTTCAACAATTCTTGGGAATAGAACGAATTAGTCTTGGTCTCTTGTGCCAATGTGTTATCATGTTATGAAAGAGCTGGAAGGTTGTTTCATCCGAAAAAAAACATTTTTTTTCCAATTGTTCCCATGTGTTTGAGTCCCCATTTGACACACACCTTTTTATGAGCCTCGGTAAACATTGGAGTCTTTTTAGGAAGACTATTTAGATACCCAAGACTCGCTAAATGCCTCTGAATCATCCTGTAAGAAACCTTGACACTCTTTTTCTTTAGTTTTATTACTAAGGTTCTTGTGAAAATAGAAGAACCACGACGAATATACTGACCTATCACTCATACTGCGGATTCGGTAAGTTTTCTTGGTCAACCATTACCTTTGGCGTAAGCATTGTTTCTTGTTTTTTCTAGTTTTTTTATGTTGTTACGAATTGTTCTGATAGGAATCTTCGTTTTGGTATGTAATTCTTGGGCGTTGTGCACATCCTCGTTCCAGTAGAATAAAAGAGTTTCTCGTTATGATTTTTTTCTTGCAGTCGACATTTCAACAGTATGTCTTGGCTAAAAAGCCAAAATATACTGATGCGTGGAAAATGGTTGAAAAAAAACCAAGGTATTGAGATGTCAACACTGTGTAAGATTTATTACTAAATTAGGATTAGGACATGTTACATTAATTTTTGTCATGTGAAAATTTAGGCAGTTTTTTTTGTCCTGGACTGTATAAATTTATAAATTTATCTTAATTATGTGACTTTCATTGGATTGAAAATTATATTTTTTATAAAAGATAATAAGTATGTTAAAAAAAATAAAATGGAGAAATATAAATTAAAATATTTAGCTAAAATAATATGAATTTGTTATAATAATGCAAATTCTATAGTATGTTATATTCAAAGATTAATTGATTATTATTTTTTTTGAAAAAGAATTATTTATAATTATTATTGTTTTAAAATACTTTTTTTATTTGTAATAGTTTTAATAAGTTTTTTATTTTTTTAAGATTAAGTGCAATACATATATGGTTTTTATTAATCAATAAAGATTACATTATATTATTATTATTATTATTTTAAAACTAGCTGAACCTTGCTTAGTAAATTTTATTAAAGTCAATATTTACATATATTTGTATACATTTCTGTATATAAACTATGCTATAACATTAATTGATGAGTGTATGCTGAACTATATTAAGATTTTTTTAGATATCAGTTGTTGCTATCAACTTTTCTTATTGGATAAAGGTTGAAACTAACATGTCAAGACATTGCTATTGTTAATGTTACTAGTATATAAATAAAAAAAATTGTTTTTTGTTATTTTGTCTATGTTTTTAATCCATCTTTTCAGCAACTTTCTTGCCAGGTTCTTTTTTCTATTTGCTATTTTTTTCTTTTCTTTTTTGTCTTTTTTTACTTCTAATTGATATATTTTATGTCCTCACTTTTTTTGTTCACTTTACTAATATTGTTTACCTTTTTTTATTATATAATTTCTTTGCATCTTTTTTTCACAATTTGTTAATTACTTTTGTTGTTTTTTCTGCAATTCTTTTGCATACTTCTTTTGTTTTTTCTTTTGCATACTGATATATATATTATATTATCTCTTTGATTAGGATTCCCTTTACTATGTAGTTTTTTGTACTCTCTGAGTTAATAATA
Source organism: Acaulospora morrowiae (assembly GCA_910591835.1). Taxonomy (NCBI): domain Eukaryota; kingdom Fungi; phylum Glomeromycota; class Glomeromycetes; order Diversisporales; family Acaulosporaceae; genus Acaulospora; species Acaulospora morrowiae. The sequence goes on from CAJVPV010001049.1 coordinate 12,478, forward strand.
AATGATATTTTGGGTTTTGGGTTTTTCTTTTCTTTTTCCTTATTTCAGTTTCTTTGACACTCTTTTATTTCTTCTTTTATTATCTTCTTGTATTCTTTTGTGATTTTATACTACCAATATTTGTGTATCAAGTAATTTAAACTTTTTGTTTTCTTATATTCTGGATATTTGTTTGATTAGTAAATGTTTAGTCTTCTTTTTGCTAACCTATTTAGTATAAAAAATTTATTCTTTTTTAATCCATATTTAATTCTTCTATACATATAATCCTCTTGGTTTATATGCATTTTAGTTATTCTGAATTAGTGTTACGCTTCCCAAGTAAAATACCAGTCTATTTATAATTTATCTCTATACTCAATCTATATTTTGTTTCTTTTTTGTGTTATTCAGTTTGCTATCCATTTGGTTTTTTACATATTCTTCAAAAAATTTTTTGATACTTGTATCTAACTGATATTCTCTCTATTTTAATATTTCTCAAGCCATTGCTTTTGGATTAGCTGTTATAATTGTTTTGTTTTCTTTGTTTGTACCTTCTTTTTCCAATTCATTTATCTCTTTATTATTCTTTTCTCTCTGGTGTACCTTGACTTTGATGAATACTGTTTGTCCTACCTTTCTTTAATAATTCTTTTAATCAAAGTTTTTGTTATCTAATTTGTATCATTATAAATTTGACAGCTCCTTTTGTCTCCTTTTTAAATCTCTTGAATAGCTGCCTAGATATCTATATATATCTTGACTTCTGCTTGTGCTGGAATTATAACCAGCATGATTAGGATTGCTATTGATTCTGCTCTTATTGATAATAGAAAGTGCTTTGTGTATCTTAATTATATTAATTTCTCTATTGATTTTTAATTGGTTATATGCCATCCTATTCTTATCTTGATTTGATTAGTTGTTTTTTGAACCATTGAGCCATCTGTATATGCTTTTATTCTTTTCCAGTTTTCAGTTTGTTCAACTATTCTGACTAGTTCTTCTTTGTTTGAGCTATAATTTATAGATATTTTGTAATTTTATTTTCTATTTCTGTTTGTTTTTCACTAATTAAAACATTAATTCTGGTTTGAATTTTGTTTTTCAGATTTTGTATATTGTATATTATTGTGTCTAATAATGTTTGTATTTTGTCAAGATGTTCTAGAATCTGACTGTGAAGCTTTGCACTATATATGGTTTTAGTTACTGGAATAATTATTGCCTGGTTTATTTTTATATATCTCTTTTATATTGTCTTTATGGTTGCAACCTTGACATTTGACTATAGGCAAGTCTTCTTCTATTTGTCATTTATATTGTACTCTAACTTTGTTATCTATTATTTTGTATTTGTGATCTATTCTTTTAAAATATATTTGTTAATTAATTATATATGCCAGATATCTTTGCTTTTGGATATTGTGACCTTTTGCTGCTTTTAGTTAAAAAATTAAATTGGATCTTTTTAAGTTCATTAATGCGATAGTGTACCTGTTTTCTAATATGTTTGGTTGGCTGCATTTTTCTCTAATTTCAATAAATTATCTTAATTGTTTGCAAATAAGTTTATATTCTATAGCAGCTCTGATTTGTCTTCAATTTAATATGTGTTTATTGGATATTGATAATCTGTTCAATAAACATCGGATTGTGTTTCCTAATGTTTTTAGTATTTTTTTTGCTTTATATTTGTTTCATAATATTTTTAATCATGTGCAATCCTGTGTTGTTATGTGTTTGTATTAGGCTGTGATCTTGGTTTTGTTTTATCATAATGTTTTTCTTTTTGAGTATCTATAGGATTTGATTTGTTAAATATTTTTTGGATTTATTGATTGTTATTTCTAACTGAAGTATATTTTTTGGTATCTATGTTTAATTTTATAGATATTGCAATCTGCCTCTAGTTAGTACTTCACACAGATTGTTCTTGTTTAAGTTTATTATCTAGTTTTTGATATGTAGTGGGAATTGTTTATCTTTTATACAAAATAGTTTGTATCCTGTATAAATGTATATACTACTATTTGTAGTTGTGCTCAAAACACCAATCTTGTGTTTGAAGACTTGTTTGATTTGGCTGTTTATAAAATTAAATTCTTGGTTTAAGAGAGTTTTATCTTAGAACATACATTCTATAGCTGGCATCATAATCTGATTCAGAATATATCTGTACTGTTTGTCCATAATTATAGCTCTTTTTAAAATCCATATTATTGTTTTGATCTTTTGTTTGATCAGTTCATGCTGATGTTTTTTGTTACCTGTTGCTGTGATCCATATTCTTAGAATTCTTATGGCTTGTTTGGATTCTACCATTTTAATTGTTTAATTTTGGAACTGAAAATCTTTTATATCTTGATTATTTATTGTAAAAAAAGCTGTTTTTTTTGGGTTGACTCTGAGATTAGCCAGCTTTGAAAATTGTTTAGTGATTTTAATGATTCTGTAATATGTTTCCTATAGCCTGCTAGCCAAATTGTATTGTCCATATATATTATTAATGAGATTCTATATTCTTGTTTTCTCTATATACTTGGATTGTTTGTGAGTTTCTGAATTATAAATCTGTATCCTATATTTTCTTTTTCCACTCTGCTAATCAGTAGATCATAATAAATACTTTATAACAAAAGTGAGACTATGTATTCTTGGTTTATATCTTGTGCTGGTTTAAAGCTGTCTGTGAGACTGTGATATATAATAACTCTTATTTCTCTGTTATTGATTAGATTTTCTAGAATCTTGTTAATAGTTATTAGGATTTTGATTCTCTAAAGGGCCTTGCTTAGAAGCTTTGAATTTATTGAATCATAGGCTTTGCTAATATTCTGACTTAAGATTCAATATTTCTTGTTCAGTTCTCTTATCTCTTTCACTACATTGTTGAGAATACTGATTGGTTCTTGTGTACCTTTTTCTGAAAGTCCTGTCCAGTTAAGTGGTAAGAGAATTTCATGTTTGATTAGTATTGTTACTGCCTTAGAAAAGCAAAATGAAAATTGTACCAATTTAAACTTGCAGTAAACAGAATGTTCTTATGAAATAAAAGAAAATAGAAACAGAATAAAAAAGAATAAAAGAAAATATTCAAATAAATATCAAAGAAAATCAAAAGAGATGAAATTCACAATTAAATATATTGAAACTTTCAGTTTTTCTCTTGACAGACTTCAAAATTACTGATAAAAATAATTTTCAATCATTAATAATTTAATTTATTTAGCATATGTTTTGTTTCAAACACTATTAAATAAATTAACATGAACAATTCAAAATTATTGTTTCAGTCAATTTTACAACTCTGCCCTAATATTGGAATCAAAAGATAACAATGTATGAATATTGAATTTTAATAGAAAAACAATAGAAAAATATAAAAGAAAAATATGGAAAAAATATAATTTTATTAAAAGAAAATTAAAGAAAATACAAAAATTTTAAATTTTATAATTATGATAATTGTCCTTTTTTTTCACAGTTGGAAGAAATTGCAACCTTTTAATGATATTTTGATCAATTGTAGATCGCCTCTAATCTAATTATTTATGTGTAGTTTATTTATTTACACAAAAGATTTGACTAGAGAATTATTTGTTACACTTAGGATAATCATCAAAGAAAATTCTTAGCCATAAAAAAAAAAGTAAAATTACTCAAAATATTAGTAAGATAATCATTTTTTAGGTATTAGAAAAGTTATTTTTCTAGTCTTTTCACAAATAGTTAATTAGAACCTCAAAGAAGCTTCACAATTTGGTTTTTGTGCTATGGTGCTCTGAATTTACTGCACCATTCAAAACTATATAGGTATTTTGAGAATTTTTGAAGAAAAGAAAAAATTATTATATAGAAAATATAGCTAAAACTAATAAATGTTAATAAATATTGATAATATATAATGGTATCTATTAAAAGTTAATAAAATTTTCAAAATTTTAATAACAGTATGTTACTTAATTTGTTATTGATAATTTTGGTAAATATTTTTTTTATTGTTTCTAACAGGGCAATTGACCTTGTACAGTTTAGATCATATTGTCAATTTGCTTTCTTGGGGATTGAATAGATATTAATTTTGTTTCATTGTTTTAAGATTTCTGACAATTTCAAAATCCTGTTGAAGGTTAATATGATTTTTTTAATTTCTTTGGTGCCAAGATGTTTTAGTATGGCATAATTAAGTTTGGATCTTCCAGAAGCTGATTCTGCTTTTGCTTTTGTAATGGTAGCTTTGATTTCATTTATTAATATTGATTGTGTTATTGGACTATACCATGTTACATTGATGTTTGATAATGATAAATATTCTTTTTTCCATTTGTTTCAAATTTCTTTGTCCAGGTTTCTGGTTTCTATTGTAAAATTAGAAAAGTGTAATATTATTTTTCTTTTTATTTCTTGTGAATTTGTAATGATATTCATATCTAGTGTTCTAGTTATTAATTTGTTTATCATAATGTATGTTCTCTGCTGGCCCAGAATTGTACTGATTATTTTTTTGGGATCATATTCCATTTAAAATATTCTTTTCTTTATTTATTGCTTGATGATGACTCTATTTTTTCTTGATTCTCTTTTTGTAATAAGTTTTTTGTTATTTTGTATATTTTTCATATATTATAAAGCTATTCTTTTATGACTACATCTTTAGCTGGCCTATCTATTTGCATGTCATCAATGTTTTTGTATTTTTGTTTTATTTTGTCTATACATTTTGAAATTGCTTGTTTGGCTATATCTGGGTTACCTTTGTTTTTGAGAAAACAGCTTTTTTATGTGTTAATCTTTCTTAGTATAAGTAGATATTATGTTTTTTCAGATGAAGCTAGTTTTTCTCTTAATAATGTTTTTGATATTTCTATCTTTTAATGTGTTAATGTATTGCTTTATTAATAATATGCCATGTAATGTTTTATAGTTTTTTTACTGAAACCTATCAAATTCTGACAACCTGGTCACATGATCGTTGCAATTTTGTGACTGAATCATGGAGATTCAATCGCGATTTAATGGTTTTTACTATGTCGCGACCAAATCTCAGCCATTTAGTGGCGATTAAATCATTGTTTCAATGACGACATCGTCACCAGCTCTTTTTAAAAAAATAGTGAACAAATCGTGACTATATTGCGACAACTTTTAGTTGCAAAATAGTGACGATGTCGTC
>CAJVPV010001050.1:0-17628 GCA_910591835.1 Acaulospora morrowiae
CTTTTCCTTTGATATGATCCTCTGCGTGGGATGTAGCATGTTTTTGCCTTGATTTGTTGACATATAGTGCGCAGGTCGAAGGCTGTTGTGTTGGGTGGGAGGTTTGTGAGTTTTGCTGCGATTTGGCCTCTTTCTTTCATTTGTGCTAAACTCCATTGTGCGTCAAACACTCTGACCATGTCGGCCTTGAAGGGGATGCTCCACATGTTTACAATTTTTCCTTTGCTGTTTTTGTCCTCAAATGTAATGGTGGCTGTTTGCCACATTTGTTATGTGCTCATTGAGATACTTGTGATCTGTCCGTATTTGGCAAAAGTTTGTTGCACTTCTATGGATCTTGCATTCAGGAGGATGTCCCATACTCTGATACTATTTTTCCTTTTTTGGATAGGATCGTGCGTGGGAATAAAATCCAGGTGTGTGTTTTCCAAATTGGGTAGATCTATGGTGCATGCTTGTGCTGCCACGTGGTAGTCTCCGAATGTGGCAGTGATCAGCTCTTTGTCTTTCCTTCCTTCGCTGCGGATGTTGATGAGTCCTTCGGGACAGCCTAGTGCTTTGGTGAGATATTGGATTTTCTTTCCAGTTGTGTCTCCGGGGAGTACTTTTGCTTTAATTCCTACTTTGCTTCGTTAGCGTCCATATCTGATACTTCTGTCGAATGGGGATCGGGGTCTCGGCTTGCTCCATTGGTGCATTGGTTGTTTTCCTTTGTCTTGAGTATTCCATGTTGTGTTTTGGTGGTCTGTCTCCATATCTTCATCGGAGTCATCTATTCTTGCCCATCTGTGAGGGTTGTCTGTTTCCTGGGAGGTGCTTGCCTGTCTCGTGGGAGGTTCTGTGGTTGTTCCTGCATGGGGGTTGGAGTTTTCTTGTTCGTAGATGTCGCTCCAGAGTTCGTATGTTTCGGGTTCTTGTGTGATGTTCTTTGGCTCTTCTGTGGCCTTATTCTGGTTCGCGTTGTCTGGTTGTTCCTTGCCGTGGGTGGTTTGATTTGTGGTTGTTTTTAGAGTCGTTTGGGTTTGGTCCTGTTCTGTCACTTTCGTTTTGTCGTTTTTCGCTTCGGTTTGGGATTGTTTCTTTGCTGGTTTTTGTGCTGGATATGGTGTTGTTTCTCTGCTTTTCTGGCTGGCCGTGCCTTTGGTGAGCTCGTTCAGATTGTAGTTGGGCCTGGTTGAGGTCAAGGTGCCTCTGAGAGTTCTGTTTGAACTCATGTCTCTTTCTTTTCGCTGTGTTTCCTAATATGGTAATTGTATGCGAGTGGGAAAGAGTGCGATTTTTTTCTCCATAGTGATATTAATTTTTAAATATATTTGGAATAATTATATTTATATTGAATAAATATTGTTAGCTCTATAAAAGTCATGGAGTATAGTCATATACCGTGATCATCATGTCGCATATCCTGGAAATGTAAAGTAGCATTAATAATCAGTATAGGAAATGTAATTATCGAAGCTTACATAACTTATCCATAATTTGTTTTAGCCCCAATAGTTTATTTTCCTTTAATTGTTTTTAGTAGTAGCAATGATATAAATAGCCATATGATTAAAAAGCAAAATAAAAATAGAGAGAAAAGATAGAATTAGTTCAAGAGATAGTTAAGATAGAGATAAAACAATAGTGCAATTAATAAACATAGTGATTAGTAAAATTAAAGTATCAGATAAGAAATATTGTAATTAACAACTTACCTTTTTAAGTATATACCATCTAGGAAAGAATAATTGCCACTATAGAACATAGCCTGGGATTATCAAGAGAAGAGCTAGTATCGAGAAAGAAGAGAAAAACTTGTTAGTAATGAAAGCCCCAGCTAAATTAATCTTACACACCTCAACGTACCTTTAATAACCCTACCTTTGGACCGGTGAAGCAACTGACTCACTATTTTTCAACCCAACAATGTATTAGCAACTATATTAGGTAGATCAATTATAATTTTTTCAGAGGAAGTAATAGTTGATTGGGTTTTGATTTGAGAGTTGTAATTTTTGGATGGTTTGGAAAAATAAGATGAAGTGGAAGGTTTATTAAAGTCTCATTTAATTTCAGTAGATGATAACATGTTGATTGTAGAGCAGTGTAGTTTTCAAATGAGGTTGTATAACTGGGTTATAGCTTTGTTGATTGTCTCAACCCAGTTGAAGAAGTCTAATATAGAAAAGATTTTATCTGTAAAGCTACAAGATAGTTCAGCTACTTTCCATATATATGAAATTGGTGTTTAATTGCTATTCAGATAGAGAATTTAATTGATATTTTTAATTATTTGATCAGCTTTAATAGAGGCTTCAGGACATTTGAAAATATGATAGATGTCTTCAGTACAGAATTCATACCTTAGGCATCAAGTATCTGGATACTAATCAGAATATAGCTGGTGAAGGGTTTTGCAAGTGGGTAGAATACCTAAATGTAGTTTGATTCTGAATGCAATTATATTGCTATAGCTGTTATTGTGCAGTTTTTTGATATTCTTATTATATTTAATGATAACTTTCAGGCCATATGGAATATGCTCCCATCTAAAAGTTTGAGTAACAGAAGAACTTTCACAAATAATATAGTCTCTAGTAATACTGAAGATTTTTTTGCACCACCTAATACTATTGCTGAGGTATGTATTATTAATTAATGAATTTTCTGGAAAGTGTAATAGAGAATTATTCTATTGAATAGATCTAGTTGATGGTGGTTTGGATTTAAATTTGAAATTTATTATTTGTATTGATTTTTGTTATATTTGAAGAATTATTCTTTGGATTAGTGCTGAGAAGTTGATCTTTACCATTCTTCTAAGGTATTCAAAAACTGATTAGAATTGTATCAAGTACTTTTTTGATGTAGCTCTTAGATTTGCTATAGAAATTTTCCACCTTGTTCTTCAAGTTTAAATAAAATTCCTTGATTGATTCTTGTTGAACTTGGATCAAGACCTTCTTGATTAAAAGTTTCTTTAGTTTCTAAAGGCCTTTGATTGAGATGTTAGGGTTGTGGTTAAAGGTTTATTAAAGAACTAATAACTTTTAGTCTTAAAATGATAAAGATGAATATTTATTTTTGAGTAGTATTATAATTTTATTGATTTTTTTAATTTGTTTTTTTAGTTTTTTCTTTGCATTGGTATAATAATCTTTTTATATAAAGTTGACTTTTGATTTTTTGATATGCTTGTTAAGAATGTTGAAGCAAATATTATAAAAGTTATTCCAGTTAGGTGAAGACAGAAGACAGGTTCAATGGTTTAACTTTTTGGTAAATTCTTGGATATCTTCTTTTTGGATTCTGTTGAGATCAAATTTGAAGATAGATTTGAAGTATTTGAATTCAAAGTAGTCAAGTTTTATTGAGATAGCTTGATGATCTGTTGGGATAGTATCTATCTCTTGTATCTTATATAATACTACTTTAGAAGCAAAATTTCTTGAAACTCAGGCTTGATCTATATATAAGACACTAGTGGCAGTTAAGTGCATATATGCTTTGCTATTATATTGCTGCCTATAATCAATATAGTTGTTAAGATACTTATATATTAATTATTTGTATAAAGTAGTTTTGATTTCAATGAATGGACTGTTTTTTGGATAGGTATTAAAATCTTCTAGAATTATATAATAAAGTTTGTGGTATATGACTAGTTTGATAGTTAGGTATACTTGTTTGAGGACTGAATATTTTTTCTTTCTATTGTATAGAAGATAAATTACTGTTAGGAGTATGTTTACTTTTTCTTTAAATTTCAAGATAATTGATAAGCAGTAGTTATATATATTATATATTTTAAACACATATGGTAAGAGGTTTTTGCTAATGATTAGTATGGTACCACTTTTTGCGATGTTTGAATTGCTATAGATAATTGATCTTCTGTTGATGTTGTTTAGATGGCGGTCTTCCTTTTTAAGTTTAGTTTTGATATACAATAAGATAGATCTGGTGTTTACTATATTAGTTAAGACTTTGAGTTTGATTGGATAATTAAGGTCTTTAGTGTTAATAATTATAAAAGTGATTAGATTTTTGATATTATTGATAATATTAGGATTAGTTAAAAATAGTCATTTTGATTGAACTAGTTCAGTAATATATGATTGTAATTTGTGTTGAGATTGTTACTTATAGTTGTTATTTTAGAAATGGTATGAAATCAAACTCTGGTTCAGAAAACATCTTTTTGATAACTAGAAATTTAGAAAGTCTGATAAAGGAAAATATTTGATGAAGTTGATAGATTATTGTTAAAAGAGTGTTATTGTTGATTAGAGAAAATTTGAGAGTTATAAAGTTGTTATTTGATAGAATTTTGTTGATTTTATTGGGGTCTTCTGACAGTAGGACTTGTGAATTAGTAAATCACTTTAAATCAACTTATTAAAAAAATTTAATTTAAATGTTTATAATTTAAATTTTTTTTATCTAATTATAAATAAAATACTAAATAAAAATTTCTCTTTTGGTATATACTTTATAATATAAATTTAATTTTCATAAATTTACTTTACATGTTTTACATTTATATAGTGAGACACAAATATATTTATGTAACTAACAGTACAAGAAATACTTTTAAAAGATCTGTTTTGATCAATAGTATTTTAATTAGTATAATAAAAAAATACATATATATTGAACAATTTTAATAAACAAAATTTAACAAAAAAAGCTTTTAATTAAAAATGAGATAATAAAAGAAAAATTGTAATAAGTGATTGATGTTTATAATTAAATATTATGTAATAGGAGAGATTGTGAAAAAATCTTGTCACTATATTTATCCTTGTATGGTTATTTTAATACATAAGAAAAATGTATAAAAGGAAGTAAAATAATTAATTATAAAGACAGTAAATTATTTTATTCAATCAAATTAAACATGTCTTAAAAATCTTTCTTCATCTATAGTTATATGAAACTTTGCAATTTTAATGACAAACTTACTGATCTATTATAAAAATATAAAAGTTCTTATTATATTAGAGGCGGTGCTAGGGTTAGAATAGCTAATATAGTTAGTCAGACTCTTCATGTAATGATTGTAACTTCAATGCTAAGTTAATAAAGTTCGCATGTAATGCACTTTGCCTCTAAAAAAAAAAAAATAAAAAATAAAATTTCTTATTATTCAGAAATTTTAAATTAATTAATTAAAGTAAAAAGAATACATATGTCTTATAATTGAAAAAAACTTTTGCTTATTGTTATTTATATACTGTATAGAAAATTAGTAGTAAAATATCAGAATTAATATGCTTAATATAATATACAGTATGTAATAAAACTTTTTGAATTTTTTTTAAAAATTTTAATATTTTGATTAATTATAAATTAAAACAAAAAAAATTTTTATTAAAAAGATATAATATTATATTAATTATTAATTAATTTTAAAATTTATTGTATTTAAATTTATGAAGCTATAGAATTTTATATTTTATTTTTGATATTATAAAAAAAAAAAGTATAAATTCAAAATTCAAAAATTTACAAATTAAAAATTATTAAATAAAATTTTTTTAAAAAGAAAAAAATCTATATATTTAATTAAAAAATTTTTAAATTTATTAAATTTAAATTTATAGAATTATAAAATTTTGAATAAAATTTTTATTTGTAATTGATTTTTAATACTCAAAAAATTTAATTTCAAAAAATTTTAAAAAACATATTTATATAAAATTTATATTATTATAATCTCTAGATTCTAAACTTTATTTTGATATATTATTTATTAATTTTTATGCAATAATTTTTGAATAACAAATAAATAAAAAATTCCAAAAAGAGACCTGTAGGTCAATAGCACAGTGGGTAGTGCTCCCAGGTCACAAAACGCATGTCTCTAGTTCAATATCCACAGGGGGCAAAAAGCGAATTTATCTTTATATGTAGGTTTGCTGGATATCCTGCATATGTCATACCCAATAATCCTTATCACATTCAAATTCAGTTAGGCTGCATGAAGATGGGACCTCTGGTCTTCCCGACGATCATGGGCTGAAAACAGGTTGAAGCACGGAAGGTTGTATGAGAAAAGGCTTCTGGTCTAACTCTGGTAAAAGTCCACAAAAATTTCAACCCAAACTGGCAACAGCAGACTCCGTCACACAACCCAAAGAGATTAACCCTAAACTGATCTATCCCAATCTGGAGCTTGAGGATCTAGTCCTAAAGTAGTGTTCACATAAACTTAAATGGACCAAAAGGGCAAAAGGTTATTGGCCACAGGAGGTGACAATCCAGGCAAAAATCGTTAAGACCAAGTGAGTTTGATGAGGATCATCAAGATTAAATCAGAATCCAAGCAAGGACATCAGTTCTACAGGTGGTGAAAACAGTAGTGCGACAATATGCTAGTGGCATATCCCAAGGGTCAGTGATAACAGTGACTGGAATACTGGGATTGGTCTCTATAATAATATTCCATAATAACTTGCTTCCTGCAATAATGAACCAGCAGGTTTAGGAGGGTTTAAACTAGTGGTAGGATTCCTCCCCCTGCAGAAGTTCCATCTAACGTGTGGGCACATCTTTATGATGTTTAAATGAACACATAAGTTGGGTAATAGTGGTTGGTGTAGCTAATCTTATAGTAATATAGGCATTAGGCAGTGTTAATCTGCAGATTAATTTGTAGAGACATAAAGGGTATCCATATACCAACCGATTTCCAGTTAATTTGTAGAGATACTTGGTATCTGTCTGGATATATAACGTATCAATAAAGATCATGCACCTTGCGTACGTTCCACTATAAATATATATATATATATATATAACAATTAAAATAAAAAGTCTTCATTAATAAAATTCACACATTTGAGATATCAAATATATAGTATGAGTTATAATAGAGTATAAGATAAGTTAAGTAAATATGGAGAAAATTATATTATTAATAATATTAAAATGTCAGAAGCATGGTTATGGTTTGCAAAATATTATCCATCAAAGTATGTATGCAAGTGTTTATTAAAACTAGGATATAAAATAAATAGAGATTATTGGAAGAATTTTGTATTTTGCATCAAAAATAATTTAACCAGCCATAGGCATATAGGTAATGACCCTGAATATAGGAATTTTAAAATTCAACTGGCATTATATAAAAATGTCATGCGTTATTAATTATCCAACAGATATATCGTTTATGGAGAAAGTGAATAAATTTGGCTAAAATAATTCAAAATGCAGTAATTGAGTGACTTTATTGATCAGATAGTACATTTATAAAACAAGCCAAAGATCGATATTATTGTGAAGCAATAACCCAAAGGGTTTATTAAAATATGGAAAAAAAATACTTTTCAAATCAGATAATAAGTAAAATTATAATTTCTAGAAGTAATCATGTTGCATTATAATGACCTTCAGGGGTGATGTCATGTGCAAATCTGCAAAGACTCGATGCTTTATATCATCTCTTTATTTTTTAAAAAATTGTCAAACAGCAGTTACATTATGAAAATATTAATAAGTCAACGACTACTAAAGCCATAAGCTCTCTTCACTTTTGCTAAAGTTATTGGGTTAATGCCAGTATAGTTCTATAGAAGTGGGTAATCGATAATCAAAGTCGCAGTCAATACCTTTTCTGGCTTTTCTTCTAGACCTTTGGAAGTTTTACTTGTTTTTTTATTAGTCTTGGAGATACTAGGAGCATTAGTCTTGCTCTTGGAAGTATTGGATTTGTTAATCTTATGGTCGATTTTTTTTCTTTTCCTATATAAAAAACAATAAATGTGAATACATTTTATATTATTAATTAAATAGTGATACATTGAAATAAGGTACATTATTGGAATTAGTGATAAAAAACGTTATTGGAACCTATCTTATGGAAGGAAAAGACTTGTATTTTATAGCATCCATAACCACTAAATCTATCCCAAAACCCAAGTATTTTTTTGTTATTGTCTTTGGCTAAAATAAATCCCCTTAATTTCAGTGATTCCACTGGTGAAGTAAAAAAATTAAGAATCATGGTGATCTGGGAATTTCAAATTCCTATAACATATTATTTTTGATAAAGCTACTAATGAAAATCAATAAACCCATTCCCCTTATGACTCTTTTTAATCTAATTCCTGTTTTCTCGCCAAAAATAGTTACATAATAGCTATAGAAGATTCATATAAGATATGGAGAGTATCGCATTACGTATTAAATCAACGAATTGGGATCAGCATAAAAGTTTGTGAAACATGTAAATCTTTTTTACATTATACATATTTAGGCTAAAAAATATTTCTATATTAGATATACCTCACGATAGGAATTAGCGAAACGAGACTCGAAAAAGCAGTAAGGAAGAGCAGACCGATAATCTCTATTAATGTATATATCAAAGGAATTATGTCTTGGGAAGTCAAAATCTCCGCAATCTCCAAGATCGTTATATGTCTATCAACTTTGTAACCTGTATAATCTATATATTATAAATAGTTACTGATTCAATTACGAAAATTTTTTTTCATTTCTTACTTGCATTATCTATCTTTACTAGTCTAGATACAAAAACGCACATAAACACATTGCATAAACCAGATTCTTTACGCTGTATACAATATAAAATATACCATGTCTTTGCACGATTCAACACCTTCCTCACCGGCTTCTATATCCTCTACTTTGATAAAAGAAAGGTTAATTCATATGATGGCAAATGTAATTAAAAAATATAAGACGGAAGAACTGATCGGTTATTTGCAGAGACAGGAAAATTTAGACCTAGATAAAGATGATTTATCAATTCTGCGTAAAGAAAAAATAGCTGGCCATGACTTTCTCAAATTAACAGAAAAAAAACTTAGAAGTATTGGCTTTGTATTGGGACTTGCAACTAGACTTTCTGATTTTGCTGAAGAGCTTCAGAAACAAAAAATCTAAAGTTTCTCATCGTATAAAACCATAGAAGAGCTGAAGAACATTCTCCGCAAATACAAAGTTAATGGAAAGTATGTAATACTTAATTTATTTTTTTTTCTTGGCATTATTTGGATGAACCAAGTTCGCTGAAATTTCTATTATGAAATAATGAGCTCTGCTCTGGTATTCTCCAATGTATAATTTTTAAGAAAATCGATGATGACGATAAGGCGCTCGAGCAGTGTATAAGTGAAATAACATTGAGGCTTTCGAATTTGGAGACAATGTTAACTAGTGCTAACGAAGCCACACATTGCGTATTCATTACATCGATATTAAATACGTTGCTCGCCATCGTTTGGAGACTTATTAATGAAAAAGAACTCTACATATCATATCAAAAAGATGTTTCGGGGGAAGAGGCATCAGGACGTGTCGACTATGTTATCAAAGGGAAAGAGGATCTTATGTGTATAGCCGAGGGTGAGCCTCGTAACGTTGAAATCGGATATCTCCAGAATATTGTGAAACTAGAGAGCGTATATCACATAAATAAGAAGAAGCATACAGTGGATCAAGCATTTCAAAACGATGATTACGACTACCTTTATGGAATAGTTTCTACAGGTATGATGTGTTTACAAATATTCTAGAATTCTTTATTTTGCTGGCTTCACTAATAGAAAAATGTTCTTTATATCTTAGCTACAGAATGGCACATTATTATGTTCACCACTGATGGTCTTTATTGTACCAGTAAAAGTGAGTATCCAATCAATCTCTTGAAGACAGCTCTCAAAGAAGATCTTGAATCGATCCGAAAAGAAGTAAAATGAGTGCTAGGTGTTATTGTTGGGTTATTAAAGAATCGGATAATGTTGATAATTCCTCTGCCAGTAAGAGGGCTAGGATTAAAAAAATTATCAAAAAATAGTAGGTAGATAATTCACCATTTCACATGTATTTTATATTGTATTAATAAAGTGGCTATAAATTTACTTTTGAATATATCTGTATTTTATTTAAAAAATGGCAAACACACAATCCAAAATTGACTTACTTAAAAACAGATTTCCAAGCTTGTAGATGAGAATGACACAGGCGGGAAAACACCGAGATTAAGTCTGAGAACATCGAACTTAAAGCTGAGAATATAAAATTAAAACAAACTTTGGAAGAACATGAATATGAATCCAAATTTATAAAACTGGAACAAAGTGATAAAAATATTGCTATCGAAAATGCCGAACTTAAAGCTAGAATTACAAAATTGAAACAGAAACAATCACAAAATAGCGTGAGCTACCAGGGTAATACTATAGATAGTAACGATTCTTCCGATGTACCCGATCAAGACAATACCAGAGAAATCAGTCGATCATTGGTTAATACTACCTCTAGCGAAACAAATTCTGATAACCATCTTGAACGGACAGAAAATAGTTCCGATCACATTTCTGATGATTCTCCTGAAACAAATTTTAATGATTCTTCTAAACAAATAAACTTACGATGTGATGGGTCAAAGACTCGTACCAAAGACATTGACATTCCGGCATCTGGTATATCTGATATTACTTCAAACCCTGATAAACATCAGGAAGAGACGAAGTCCAGAGTCACTAATTCATCTCCAACCACAACTACATACACAAAGCTTAAATTGTTAAAAGAAAAGGAAGTAGATGATTTCTTTGATTTACTAGAAAAAGAAAGGATTAGTAATATAATGAGAGAGAGAAATAGGAAAAAAAAATTTCAATGTGAATCACCTAGCCAGGAGGCATACTCAGTTTCCCAGAATACTGCATCTATGTCCCATGGTTGGAAAAACGAACAGGGCTTGATTCGAGAAATGATTTTATCCAAGAAAGAAAAGCATATGACTGAAATTTCAGCGAACTTGATTCGCCCAAATAATGAAACTTCAATAACCCCGTCTATTCTAGCCATGTCCCGGTTGTCACCAGATAATGGAGATATTATTAGTCTATATAAAAATGCATGTAATGCGGAAGTAGGTGCTATCAAAGCTAATCAAGAAGAAATATTACATTGGTGTTTCTATGCTAGAAAATTCAAAAGCATGTATAAAGATTTTATGGTCAACAATAAAGTCGAGGAAAAGAAGGCAAAAGGTCAGGTATATGACTTTATTGTCAAACAGATACCAGACACCAAACGCAAAACTTTATGTAAGCAGACACAGAAAGCTTTAAGGATTGACAATTTATTCGAAAGAATAGGAATAGACAAGATTCAATACATCAAAACACATAGTGTGAATACAATTTCAAAATTTACTAATACTCAAACTCAAACGATTATAGTCACTTCGCAAAGAAGCCTGATATATAATTCACCGATGATTCTTCTGATGTTGATGAGACAAGCGAAACTTTATATAATAAAAATGCTATTACATCTAAATCTTTACCAGAGGTTGAGATATGTGAGGAGACGCTCGAAGAGCGCCCCATAGGACCTGAAAAATATTTACTGGATGTAAGTAATGATCGAGATTCCGGTTATGAATGCGATTTTAAAGATGTCTACGATAACGACGAAGATGATTCACAGAGTGAGGAACGAAGGTCTCACAAAAATAAACTCATCAAACTTAGTTCCACTCACCTTAAATCAAAGGAATCCGCACGTCCCATAATTAAATTTCTAACGGAATTTCTTTGCATAAATGCACCCATTCACCGTTTTGGAAAATCTTCCATTTATGGCTTTAACCGCTACTTTAATTTTCGTCGTTACGAAGATAACCCCCGAAAATATCCATTTGTGTATAGGATTTATCACCATATGGTTCTTCTTATGGGACGTAAAGCGAAAAAATGCCGTTGAAAAAAACTCTCGTGAAACCAAGATCAACACTACTATCGCTGAACAAATCGGCAAGATTAAGTCCGAAATAAATTCCCGTGATGCTAGTTATGCAACGGAGGCACAGAATATCATTAACACGATAAATGGGAAATATAACGAAATCGAATAAGTTCTAGAAACCTACCATATTAATTTTAGTCAAATTGCAACTGATTTCGAGTCGGTCGGCAGGATGTTAACAACGCTCCCTCGCCCAGATTAGGATCTGACCAGCAAAGCGAGTCTTCATCAAATTCCTCGGATTCGAGCCGACGATCATTTTCGGATATATCTCCAGTAATAGTGTTAATTGTGAGTAGCGGGAAAGGAACTGCCATTTTTGCTTTTTGCGAAGGGTCTAGGGCTGGCTGGCTTAACAAGCAGGCGTGTTTTTTGTGCCTTTCCTCCCTTGAAACATCCTGCTACTCTATTATTTTTACTTAGCCGGCCGGCCCTTTCTCATATTATTTTACGAAAAAAATAGCTTAGCATTGAAGCTCTATTTCTTGAAGAAATAATGAAATAAAGATATGATTGACCTTTTTATTTTATGCGTGCTGAATGATTTGTGCGGATTAACCAATGTCCCTTTGATGATCTTTATGTACGGGATAGCATTAAATTTTTCTATTGTAAATAATGGTTAGTAATCGGTGTAAAAATAAATTATCTGTAGAAATTATCCCGAGAGTAAAGAAATAACTTATGCTGGGACTCGCATTAAATAGCCTAGGATCCTGATCGGGTTTATGAATTTTAACCGTGTGGTGTGTTATTATTGATAAGGGCTGTGATTACCAAGAAATAACTTGGATATTCACTGATTCGTAGCTTCATCGCCAGAGAACGGCCGACACGAAGCTATGACTTCTCCTAAGTATCCAAAGACACAAGGGAAGTTCTCACCGCCAGAGAACGGCCGACATGAGAAACTTCAGCAAAATCAATAAATCAACTGTCACCGCCAGAGAACGGCCGACGCGAACAGTTGTTAATCACAAGTAACTCATAACTTCACCGCCAGAGAACGGCCGACACGAAGCTATGGCTTCTCCTAAGTATCCAAAGACACAAAGGAAGTTCTCACCGCCAGAGAACGGCCGACATGAGAAACTTCAGCATAGTTACATTACCCAAAAGTACAAACAATGAGGCAAATCGTTTTTTACCCTCCATTTATACTCATCAAAATGTAGATCAGTCCGAAATTCTAAATAATGATCTTCACGTGTCCTTATTTACATAATTAGCCAGGATAAACATGCTAGGTTATTTTATATATTAAAATATATTAAATATGAATTTATTATATCAAATTAATTAAATTATAATAAATTTTAGTAAAAGAATTCTTTGAAAATTTTCTTTTATGAAAATTTTTTTTGAAGAATTGTTCTTTACTATCTTTTTTATATGTTAATTATATTATAAACTTAAGAACATAAGTATTTTAAAAACTACTATTGCATTGAAATAAAATCTCTAGTAAGAGTCAAGTAAGTTTGAAAACCTTATTTGTTCTTGATTGTATGAAAAAAATCCTATGGCAGTTCTTCTTCTTAATTTTGTTTTTATGTTTTCTTATTTTAAAAACTATTAATACTATCTTTATATTAATTTTTAATATTACAAATCTATTTTTAAAGTTATACTCAAGTATAATTACTGGATCTCTTGTTTGTTTTAATTAAATCTTTTCAACCATTTTTTTAATGATATATAATGTTGTGCTATCTCAAAATCTATAAAAATTTTTTAATACAAAAAATTAAAATTAGTTTTATTTCTTTAAATAATCAATATAAATTCAATACTTAATTAAATATTAAAACTTTAATTCTATAATAACCAAACTGATATAAACTTGTTTATAATAATAATAACATTAATTTGTAACAAAATCTATAAAATTTTTTCAATCAAGTTATTCTCAACAACAACAATATTACAGTTATATAAAAATATCAAACTTTTTATATATTTTATTTAATTTTTAATAAGTTGCTTTATGATTTTATAGATCCAAATAACAATATCAAAATTATATTATTAACATAATAATAAATCAAAGCTATCTTTATAGTTTTGTGAATCTAGACAACAAAATCAAAATCAAAATTAATTATTTTTTATTTTAACAGTTTCAATAATTATATTTAATTTAAAAAATTTTTTTATTAATAATTACAATAACTTAATTGATATAAATAAACATTAGTTATTTATGAATTATTATAATTTGTTTTTACTTACTTAATGTTCTAACTAATTAGAGATTATATATATAATAGATTAGAATTAACTTTTATAAAAGAGTAATATAAGATTTTTAATATAATAATAATAAATCAAAATTTAATAAATATCTTATATTTAATATTTATTTACAATAAAATATATATATTATTATAGGAAAATTGGACTGGTAGGTTAGGTGGTTTAAATTAGTAGTAGAACTTTCACCCTTTAAATAGGTTCTCCTCAAAAAATATGAACTCATTTCTCGAGTGTTATTAGTATTACTGGGGCATTAAAGTAAGATAGGCTAGTATTAAGCTATAGTCTAACATTACAGAAGATATTTGATGTAATTGTGATATTATTTATATATCAATAAACAGTTGGTATCTAATGTCCATTCTATTATAAATATATATATATTGTTATAAAAAATTATAAGAGTAAGTATATCAAGTATAAGTAGTATATTAAGGTATATTAGATATATTGTAAATAGTATATTAGAAATAATATATATAATAGATATAAAATCAAAATATATGTAACTTGTGAATTAATAGCACAGTAATCAGTGCTCCTAGATCCAGATCATAAGATACCAGTTCAACCTTAAATAAAGGCAGTTGAATAGAATTAATATAGTATCCAGTGTCATGACCTATTAAGCACTGTTTCTTATAAGAAACCAATTCATATACTGATCCAAGTAGGTATCAAGAATATAATCTTCAGAAAAAGTGTTATGGTGTGACGATTATCTGATTGGTATTATAATGATCATTAAAAAAATAAAAAGATATACAAAGTATTTATGATAGAACAAGTTGGTATAATAATTTTTTCTTATAATACTTGATATCTCTCCTTAAATAGTTTATCAAAAAGAAGATTTATTTTTATAAGATTTCTATTAGCTGAAATAGGTTATAATAATATAATATACAATAAATAGAATTATAATAGACAATAAATAAAATTAAATAGAGTTAAATAAGATTTAGAGTTTAAAAAAGATTTAGTTAAAAAAAATAATAGTGGCAAATTTAATTCAGATAGTTATTATTACTTGTGGATAGATTCTAGTTTATATAAGAACTAATTTTTTTTTTTTTTTCCAAGCAGTCAACGCAGAACTTTTCAACTGACTTCTTAGCCCCCTGGTGTTTCTCCAGGGTGCAGGGACAGTATTTTATTAAATCCTATATACTCGTCTGCAGCCTAAGCCTCTAAGTATAGACGTTGGGGGTGGAGAATTTGCTATATCAAGGCAAACGTTCCTTGTCTACCAGGATAATCTTTACCAGCAGCCACCTACTACTGTTTTTCAACCATTCAGTTTAGCCAAGACTTATCAGGATTTATTCAGTGAGATATCATTGGCGGGATGAGGGTACACCAGTATACCAAATCCGTCTGGAAATCGGACCCAGCCTCACCCTTCCTAATCTAACCTAGCAACACATGTGGGGGGTTATGTTTTATGGGGTCATATAGTCAACCGTTGCAAGTGTACCCCTTAGGATAGAACATCCCGTGATACAAGCAACCTCCTGCACCCCCGACCGGATCCTCGCTACCATCGGACATGTGAAACTCTTACTGATAGTTGTGTGACTAATGGTTTTAGCTGTCTGTACCTTTCTTTCCGCTACCAGAAAGATCTCATGAAACTTCTTCCCCCTTTTGAAGGTATTTCCTGGGCAATACTTGATCAGAAAGTTTACCAATCAGATCATCTATCTTTTTGACCTATGGGGTGTAGTTTACCCATAAGGCTTCCTGATCGCTGGAACAACCCAAATCGCTCTCTATCACGAATTACAGGAGCAGTGACACAAAGTCCTTTTTGGGATATGTGAATTGTCCCCCAGCTGGAGTTGAACAGTGGGTCATGGGTTAGCCCTACCCTGCCTTAGCCTACTGGACTATGACCAGGTAGGTCGCTATAAATAACTTGTATAAAATCAAATTAATTAATAAATTATATAATAAAATTAATAAAAATTATATTTCAAAAAGTTATTTTTTATAACTATATTTCCTTCATTTATATTTCTTATTTCTTACTAATAAAGTATACGAAACTCCCTACCTTTACTATAGTGGTCTACCTATATGTAGCAATATTTATCTATTACTGTATATAAGTCTGATTGATCAGATCAACCAGCTGAATGTATCTTATATATTATAGTAAAAAATCTTATTAATCAAGTCAATTAGCCATATATATTTTATTTAGTAAATATTTTATCAGCTTAGTCGACTAGCTAAATATGCCTTATATAGTAAATTTTTTATCAGCCTGAATCAATCATAAACTATTTTAACCAGCCAAGTTGACCATATCAATCAGGCCAGTTCAGCCATAGGTAATTTCTATCTTTAATTATTATATTATTTTTAATTATATCGGTTGAAGGAACTAGAACTTTATTTTATAAAATAAATATTATATTTTTATAATCAGAAGATTTAATACTTATAAAAAGAAGGTCATTAACTATAATCTATTTTATAAGCAATTGTTAAAAATTTTTTATATTTATATCTAAAAATAAATTAATATTTTTTAATTTGAAATTAAATAAAATATTTAATATAACTTATTAGAACTAATTTATTTTATATTGTTTTTTCTAATATTAATTACTGATTGTTTTCTTTAAGTCATAAAGAATATTAAACTTTATAAAAAAACTCTTTCCCGCTCCCCTCAAATTTTTAAAAAACTTCCTTTTTAAGAAATTTAACGAGACATGAATGGAGGACATGTCAAGTTATATCTTTCTTTAAAGAAACTTTTTCCCTTCCTTTACCACTATCGAGGATAAAAACTCTTTCCTAGAGTAGGCCTATCAGTTTAGTTAAGACTGATATTTCCCCTCTCCAACATGGAAAGTTACCTCTGCCAACACTGACATAATACTTCTCCTATACCTCAAGACCTGCTATACATGAGCCAACTTTAAGAGTTTGGTTGAAAAGAGTCAAGCTGCAGAAGGATGGGACTCTTGGTTGAATTCTTCAAGACTTGGGACACCTTGTTGATGAAAAGTGCATAGAGAAAGGCCTTTGGTTTGATATCTTTTTCACTCATACACATTGATACAAATTTTCTCACCAAAAACCGAAATCAGTTTACCCCCATCAAATGATCGACATTATTCCTTATCCAATCATATTTCACAAAAATCGCACCATTCGACATCATAATAACAACAACAACAACAACAACAATTATCATGTGTTAATATTAAGTAAACAACTTTAAAGAGATCAGCGATATGGACACTAATGTGTGGCGCTATTATGGCTTTTAAACGGCTTACCGATTATGTAGGAGTTGCATCCTGCTTGGCAGTTTTGCCCCTAGATTTGGCAGCTTAAGCCAACCGAATCCTTTGGAGTGTCTACTAGGAGATTTTGGAGTCACGTCCCACTTGGCCTTTGAAGCCCCTATATTTGATAGTCTGTACTATACATGTTGCTGAAATTCATAGATTCTTGACACAATTGACACAATTATTTGACACAATTATTTGACGCAATTAATTGTGTCACTATTAAAACATATAAATAATTGAGTCATGACACAATTATTTTTGAGGATTTTGGGAATTGAGTCAACAGCAA
>CAJVPV010001051.1:0-17612 GCA_910591835.1 Acaulospora morrowiae
TCAGGTGAATGGATCTTTGTTTCTTTAAAGATATTAAGCAATTCATCTTGATATTTTGTAATTTCTTTAGACTTTTTACTAATTAATAATTGTATATTTTTAATTCTTCATGTTCTTTTCTTTATTATTCATTAAAAATTAGTATATATAAAATAATGTATATATATATAAGCCTAATGTTCTTACCTTATTTAACTGACTGTTTATATACAAATACCTATTATTTGTTTCTAATTTTCTTGTTTGTAATTTTAGATACTTTTTTCTTTGATAATAATATAAGACATCCAATTAGTTATGTAATTATCTTTATAAGAAGTTAAAATTTGGAGTCATTAATTTCAATAATTCAGGTATTAGCCTGACTAATATTTTTTATTTTTTTAGAACTTAAAAAAACTTCATCTATTCTTAGTTTATAATGTTTAGAAAGTGTTTTTACAAGAATTTTTATTTCTTCTCTTGTTTTTCTTGAATCTGACTTATAAACTGCTTTGCTTTTATCCTTTGTATCTTTAACTGATCAAAATCTTTGTTCTTGTGAACTTAATTGATATTTAGTACTTTTATAATTTTTAATATTTTCATAATCTTCGGCATCAGTAGTATTTTCAAAATTTTTAGTATCAATATTTTCAAAATTTTTGATACTATTATTATTAGTATTTTCATTTAAGAATATTAATACTGCAGATGTTTTAAATAATATGGATCCCACAGATAATCCAGATCTCAAAGATGTTACAACAATAAAATTTTGATTTGAGGTCAATTTTCTAAATATTCTATTTTTTTCTTTAATTTTTTTTTGGATAACAAACTCTTCATTTATATATTCTAAAGTTTTTATTTGATCTTCTAAATCATTGACCTTGTTTTCTAATTTAACATTTGTTTTTTTTAGCTTTTCAACTTTTGTTTGCAAATTTTTAATTTGAACTTCTAAATAAATTAGTTAATTAGTAAAAGATAAGATTTATTTAATAATTTGGTTTAATTTAATTTTGTATCTTTTTTAATTATTATATCAACTTTTCATGCTAGTGAAAACAGAAACTGGATAAATAGTCTTTTTTTGATCAATTGTTATACTAAAGTAAGAGTTAATGGAGATTCTATACCAGGTGATATTAAACAAGACCTTACTTTATAAACTTCTAATGAAACTTGTAAAGATTTTAAAGATTGCCATAATTACAAAGGTTGTTGTAATTTTAAAGGTTGCTATAATTGTAAAGATTGCTATAATTGCAAAGGTTGCTATGATTATAAAGATTGTTATAATTGTAAAGGTTGTTATAATTATGAAGATTGTCATGATTACGAAGGTTGCCATGATCATAAAGATTGTAAAGGTTACAAAATTACAAAAATTATAAAAATTATGAAAGTTGCAAAGGTTGTGAAGATTGTGAAAATTGCAAAGATTGTGAAGGTTGAGAAGATTACAAATATAACGAAAACTGTTCTCTATAGGATTTTTTTGCCAAAGTTTTTTTTACTTGTTTAAATATTTTTGATTTTAAATTTTATTAAAAAAAAAGAATATTTATATAAAATTATTCATATTATAAAATTATATTTTTGATATATTATATGATTTGTTGACTATTTGCTTTTCATATAATATAATAGTGAAACAAGCTGACAGATCTTCATCAGCCAGCCAAACTGGTCAACTAGGTTGACCTGACTAATAATTAAAGTATGTTGTACAGTATATTATTATTATTATATTTATTTAATGTCACTTATTATGTTTTTTTTATTAATTTTTTTTTTTTAGTTCTATCACTATTTATATACAATGCTTTCAAGATATGAATATATATTAAAAAGTTTTAAATTATGTTTTAAAAAAGAATATTATGTATATAATTAGGATTTAATCAATTACATTTTCTATAATCATATTACTAACATCTGTAAATAATCTTTCAGAAGGAACTGAAGAAGCAGGAATCACTAAATATTTGTATGCAACTTAGTATAATTAGGAAATATTTTACTATAAAGTTTTTATCAGATAAATGAATTTTCAGTAATATATGTTGAATTATTAAGAGAATGAATTGAAATTTGTAATACCATAGAATATAATTATATTTTATTTTATATAAAAAAAATTTTTTCATCAAAAAGATTATCAAAAAATCTATCTTAACTAACAACTGTAGATATTGTACTTAGTAAATTTTTCAAATTTTTCAAATTTTCCATTGTTTGTTATATTTTTGCAAAAATTTTCATTTGTTTTTTCTTGTCTACAAATTTTATATTTTTGAAACTTGAATTGAAATAAGAAGAATAAAAGCCCATCAATAAAATATTATTCCAACATTTTTTTATTTATTGTTCTATATAATCTTTTGTTTTGATTATTATAATAATTTAATTATTGTGAGATTTGAAATTAGAAAGATGAATTTGGAGTTTAAATATTGCTGGATATATCATGCTTAATGTTAGATATTGGCTTCCACTAATAATTTTTATAATTTGAACAAATGGTTTTAATAAATCTAATAAGTTTTGTAATATAAGCCATTCATTATTATCTAATAATAATGGTTTTAAATTATCAACATCTTTTCGAACTATATAACTAGAATCATTTTTTAAGAATTGTAACTAAAGAAGTTATAGCACTCTGAAGAAAAATAAGATGTTATAATATAGTATAAGTACTGTTTCATCTTGTTTTAATATTACGAATAGGTTCATGAACTCTTGAATTTGATTGCATATCATTATTTACTAGTTATTGTACATATCAAAAAGTTTCATGATACTTGTTATAATTAAGTAAAGCATTATTTAATGCTTTAACTTTTTCGATAAATTCATAATATCCTTTGAGACTTTCATTAATCACAAGTTAAAGAGTATAAGTATAACAGGTGATATATTAATAATTAAATCATTGTGATACAATTACTATATTTTTTGCATTATCACTAATTTCTGCAATTACTTTATCTATGATATTCTATTTTTCAAATAATTGATAAAGAAATTTAGTAATTCTATCACTAGAATGTCTATAAGAAAATTCTTCGATTGTTAAAAGACCTTGATGAAGTTCAAAATTTAAAGTTAACCAATGAATTGTTACATCAATATATAAAGTATGAAATTGGATTCAAAAATCAGTTGTAAAGCTACAAGTTTTCATCAAATTGCTGATTTCATAACATAATTGATCTTCTGCAAATATTACACATTTACCTAATTTTGTTTTTATTGTATTAATGCATGATACAGAAAATCTATTATCTAATGCCCCACATAAACTAATGAATATTGAAGTATTAATTATATTGAAAGGTTGTAAATTGTCAATAATCCATTGCAAAAGATTAGCCATAATGTCTTGATATCATTTATTCAAAGATTTGTATGGATGAATTTGTGATATTTGTTAAGTTTGATCAATAGTTGACTTGAAAGAATTATTAATGGCAAAAATTCTATATACTTTGCTTAAGTGACTTCCAATATTTGTTGTTGAACAAGAAGCCTTAAAACACTATTTACATAAAGCTTGTTAACAATATCTATACCCATCAATAATTTCTTTATTCATATAATTCCATACCCAACTATCATTGCAATTAGTTAATTGTGTATGTTTAATTATTGGTAAGACACAGATAGAAGGTTGTTACTTTGAATAGAAGGGCAAGTTTAAAGATAACAAAGCAGAAGAAAATGATTGAGAAAAAGAAAGTGAAAAAGGTAAAGAAAAGGATTCACAAGGTGAAGTAGAGGGACTTGAAAATTCTTTGAATGCAAATTGTGTAGATATATTATTGTTATCTAAAGTAAAATCTGGTTTCCTTTTACTTTGTTTATATCTTGACATTTTATAAAAGAAATAATTATCATAAATGGGTAATTATTTTTGAAGGCAACAAAAATGCTAGATATGATTTTTTCGGTCTCTACTTTTAAACAATACATACACAATGTAAATTTTAGGATCATAATTATAGTGACCGAAAAATCCCTGTCCGCCTTCGAAAAGAATTACCCAAATATCTATCTATAACGAATTATGATAACGTTTTTGTTGATCAAATTAAAACAATAATCATATTACCATAAATAGTAAAAAAAATATGCGGCCAATATGTAGCCAAGTAACCGGCCAGGTCAATTAAGCAGAGTCAACTTGTTTCACTAGGCACGTTCTTATGTCCATGCTTTATATTTAAGATTATAATATACAGTATTTTTTATCTACTTCTCTTCGTTCTTGTTTTATGAGTTAACAGGCTACACGTGCCATAAAAAATGAAAGTTAAGTACATACATTATCGCGTTAATATTATCCTTAAATATTACTGACGTGATTAAGGTAATACATATAGTTTATAGTTTAAGAAGTTTATGTCTGAAAGTCAAGAAATATTAATGAGACATTGATGTTGTGCTACAATATGCTTATTGCAAGTAAGTCTATATCTTTGCGAAATGTCTCTATCTTTTAACTTTATTTCTTGTTGATACATACTTTTATTTTGGGGAACTGGTAGATAGGTGAATTGATTGCATCAGATTCCAACTTTGAAATAGCTCAATTTAACGCTCTGACAGTATTTCATTTCTCGTTAATATTGATCCTTTTGCCTAGGCTATTTCAGAGTCTGATAGATATGATTTCAATAAACGGTAGTTACATTTTTTCTTATTAATTGACTTTTAATTCACTCATTCTTAAGCATTATCTCATTTTTTTTATATAGTGGCTTTTCCGCGGAAGAGTTGGCCTCCTATTTATCCGGTCACCTGGGAACCAATGTTCTCGTCAATCGCCCTTCGAATTATTTAGCGGCATTAGCGAATATCTTAAAACATAAAAGCTCGGGCTGCTATGTCACTGATAAATATTCATCTTCAATGATGCACGTGTTATTTAGCATTCATTTAACGAATCTTCGTTTGCTTAGATTATAATTTTCATGATAGTTCCTAGACACATGTGGAACCAAATTCGAGAAATTCCATACATAATCTCAGAATGGTCAGATCAGTTATATTTGCACAAGCATTTTTTTCAAATAAAATTATAGCTATGATTGATATTCCGCATGGACCAAGTTACTTCTTGAATTTAGATAAAAATAAAAATAATAAGAGAATTCTTTATTTGATATACTGTATATGCCGCTTGTACGTTTTCAATTATTTCTTTAATATTAACTGTGCCGGAAATTGGATGTATTATACAAGTACAGTAAAACCTCTCTAAATGCACTATGTTTTCTCTCTCTAAATGCACGGTCAAGTTTGGTCCCAAGTACATAAAACATTTAATAAAAATCACCTCTCTAAATGCACACCCTCCATAAATGCACGTATATCTAACTGTTTTTAGCTTATTTGTCAAATAGTCTTAAAATAATATTTTTAATATCTATAATTAATCTAATTTATTTTAACAGTTTATAATAGTCTTAATGTTATCTTAAATAAAAAAAACGCATGATCTGGAAATTTCACACAAATTCGCCTGCATGGTGTGCTGCACAGGTGACGCACAGGTGCCGTAGGAATGTTTCATCGCAAGGTAAGGAGAACACCCCCATGTCTTTTATTTGGAAATTTCTGTTGCGTGACGCACGATCGTACCAAGAATTCGGTGCTTCTCTTTCGAATTGTTGATCGTGCCTATCGTTTTCGTTTCAACGATATTTATTTTGGAAATTTCCGTTGCGTGACGCACGATCGTACCAGGAATTCGGTGCTTCTCTTTCGAATTGTTGATCGTGTCTATCGTTTTCGTTTCAACGATATAGTGGGAGTTCATATTCCGATTCTAAAGAATCATCACTATTAGACGACGGAGATGCCGGGGGTGTTGCACTGGAAGTGATTCCTTCTTTTTTAAATGTAAGACCCCACCTCAATTGCTAATAGCAATTTGCCATCCTGCTTGTATATAAAGTCAGGATCTCCGGTAACTAAATCCTCACTAGAGATCCTCTTATGTTTTTCTCGAGGTTGGCGTGAAGTGGTGATTCTATTCAGATTCTCTAGGATGTTTACAGACAATGCCTGTCGTACATCCTCCTCGTTGGAAATATCGTCTACTCCACGATATCGATGAAACCTGGGTCTTTTATACTGCCTGGCAGTATTATCAGATTTGTAAGATCGGACTTCATTTAGAAATGAAGTCCAACCTCTGACCGGATCGGGAGTTCGGGCAGCGGTGGACTTTGTAGTGGATGCGCTTTTCCTTAATTTAGGATAGCGTATCCGTGGAGGTACCACCAATAATAGTTCTGCCTCTATTTTTTTTTCTTTTTTCCCCGATACTAAAAAAAAATAATAACTTATTTAATGTAGTATAATATTAACGATACATACAGCTAAATTATAACTTACCGGCAGACCTAGGTATTCGGTTTTCTTTTTCCGAAGCTTCACGATTCTATAATAAAGCATATTAAAATTAATTAATAATAGTACCAATATGTAGTATAAGTTTTTTTTATATTATTACTTACTTTTTTTTGCTTCTTAATTATGTCTTCCCATATAATTTCCAATTCTTTTATATATCGTGAACGCTCGGAATTAACCTAATATAAAAAAGGTAACTATTAATTAAAAGAACATTTGACTATATATAAAATTCTTACAAACTTACTGTATATAACGCATCATCAATTTTAGTTAAGACGATAACTTATTCTCCTTTTAAATAAAGAAAAAACAAACCGCATCTCTTAAACTTTTGTGTGTTGTTTCTGATAGTAATGTCTCCGCACAACTCAAAAAACTTCGATACCAGAAAACATCACACTTTTTCCAACAATCTACAGATGGGAGGAGGATTTCAACGGATTTTTTATTTTTTTTTAAGAACCCGCGGTACGAATGAATTTTATTATTTTTTATATACGAAAAAATTACTATAAAATCCCAAAAATTAGTTAATATAGAATAACTTTGCCAAAATTTATTTATGACTTACTTTCGTGTCCAAGGAATTCTTTAGTATGACTCATTTTTTTTTTTTTTTCGATTTGTTTGATATTATAATTATCAAATATAGTTGTGAAATATAATTTCTTAGACCAAGAAATGCCTCTAGATTGGATATCTTCCTTTTTCGTTCATTCTTCTTGTCTTGATGCGCGAAAAACAAGCTGTATTGTATGTGTCTATTGTTGGGGTGAAAACGGCGAGTCTGTCGCTAACCCGGGACAGCACTCGCGTAACGCTACGAATTGTTAGAGGGTCATCTTCCGATTCAAACTACCTCATTTGCTTGGCCTTTATCCTCAATAATCGTGCCACAGGTCTCTTGTGGCCTTATAGATTATCCTTTGGGCGACTGACACTAATTAAGGTAGGTTTATTACAATTAGATAAGTTATCAAATTCTTGAGGAAATTGTGAGGACAAACTCATTTTACTAGTCATTCACTACTATTTATAGTAGTGTAGACGCGTCTTCTCTAGCTGCGACGCGTCATGCAACCTAACTGACGTATAAGTGATGTCATCAGTGGTGACGCGCCACCCTTGAGTCTATCTATACTAGCAGAGTTTTTTTTTCTCCCCTTGCGTCATCCTTGCGCCACTCGTACAGTGTCCCTACCGGCAAATTCGTAATTTTTACTACGTGACTATTTCACTACATATGCGCCAGTAGGACACTGTATGAGTGGCAACCGAAAATAGGGTATAATCTTTTGCATATAAGATATGTAAGACGTGTAAGATTACGTAATATACAAGCGAACGCGTTATCTCTAATATAAATAGGTGAGGTTTAATGTTTAAAAAAAAAACAACCTTTCCTCTTTGACTCTATTACTAAGAAATCCTTTCTTTCTATACCTAAAGGCCTCTTTTCTTTTTCGTCCCTTCTTTGCAATCTTGGTAATAAAAAAACCCCCATCCCTGTATCACATTTCTAGTCCATGATGTATGGGCGAGTGGCACGTAGCTTTGTATTTCCGGGTTCGTCGTGACCAGCAGGTTTTAATTGTTAGTCGGCATACAACCTTGGTACCTTGTCTATGCATGTTGCGAAAAAGTCGAATGTTACTTATTTTATTTTTATCGACTTTTTTTTTTATTTAACTTGACTTATTATTTCACCATTCCGTTTATTTCGTCGAGTCCTGTGATGCCCACTGATTCCGCATGAGGGATTGGTTTTGTTTCTTTAGAGACGGCATTAATGGGGCCAGTGATGTACAGCACGGTCACCAGGTCATATTGTGGCTATAGGAGATGTCAACTGCTTCTAGGGCGTGCAAACTGCTTTTAGAGCTTGCATTTCTTTGGTTGGCTCTGTCTATACATTGCGAAAAAATCAAATAATTTTCATTTGGTTTTTTATTTTTTTAATATTTGTGGGGGGGGTTTTTTTTTTTGAAGAGGAAAGTAACTTTTTTTTTGGTTAAATTTTTTTGGTTAAAATATAGTATTACCTATACTATATTTTAACCTTTTTTTTTTATAGATAAGTGTTTTTTATTTTCTAAAATATTTATTTTATTATATTTGTTAATATTAATTCGTTTTTTTTTTCTTTTTAGTAATTGAATATCGAAACGAAACTTAGTTTATATTAAAATTTACTTAGTTTAAGAGATTATGAATAAATTAATGTTAAGTAAATTAATAAAAATCATAATAAATACATTGTATACATATAAATGCGTAAAGATTCATATGCTATAAGTTTCTTAATATAAGAGAAGATCTGAAAACGTTCCACTTTTGTAACTACAAAAAGTAATCATTTTTTATGCTATAATTTATAACAATCAATATCTAAATATTAATATAATAAAAATTCAAATTCGAAAACATTTTTTAAGATATTTATGAACGAAAAAGTTCCAAAGCAAATCCAGTTTATCATTACATTAAAAATCTCTGCCTGAAGAGTGAAAATTTATTTATTAATTGTTTATGCTTTGAGCTTCTTGATTGCCATTATTTTCCTCATTTTCATCATCTTTTTCCATGTCATCCTCATCTCCACCTTCGACATCAGAAGTTTCATTTTCAGATTCTTCTCCAGATTTACCACCCTGAGATCGTTCTATTGCAAGTTTTTCTTCGATCGCCTTAACCTTTGATTCCATTTTCTCTTTAATATCAGATACTCTCTGTTCTGCGCTTGCTAATTCTGACTTTTTCTGATCTATTCCTTGGTTATCGTGTTAATTTGATTAAGAAATCGATCCTATTTTTATTAATCGCGTATAAATTGGCATCAACATTGGAGGTACGTTTTATTACCAATGAATAATATCTTTCGATATTAAAATAAACCTTCATAATACTATTTGTCTCGACTTCTAGATCTTTTTGCTTCTTTTTGTAGATTAGTGTCCAACTCCGACAATTCCGACATTAATGTTCTATACTTCTCAAAGATTTTATCCAATTCTTCCTCTACATGGAAATTTAAGCTGATTGGCATATCATGATTTAAATAAATAAAATTTAACTAAAAAAACTCACGATCTTCAAAAGAACTATCCTCGTCTTCCTCTTCTGAAGAAGCTGATTCGCTTTCCTCGGAATCTTCTGCGTCACTCTCGTTGCCATCTGTCAGTTGATCCATCATATCTAAGCCTATCTGGAACTCTTTTGTTATATCATCATTTTGAGCCAACTCTTCGTTGAATAAGCCTTCTTCAAAAGCTCGTTCGCGTTCTTGCATTGTTAATAAATCCTCTTCTTGAATTTCGATTCCTTCAAATTCTTCAACATCATAATCGTCGTCTTCTCCCTGTAATTCGGTTTCATCGAACTCATCCTCAGGCAACATTATTGATGATAAAGCTCTGAAAACAATGAGGAAAAGAGATGTTTGATATATCTTAATATAGTCATTGTGCTAGTCAAATGTTATATATTTAGAATACTTACAAGAGTTCGTAAATACTCCCATGTTTTAAACCCTCTCTCTGCGCCTTCTTAAAAACATCTTTCTGATACTGCCGAAATCTATCGGTTATATTAATACAACCAACTTCCCACTAAAAATAGAAGAAAACTATGAGATACAAGGAATAAAGGAATCAGTATTTGACATGTGACATACTTTAACTATCTGTTCACGTTGCAATTCTATCGAAATGTGTTAGATCAAATTTAATTTCTTCATCGTCTTCAGGCTCTTTATTATTATCATCAGAGGAGGAAAGAGACTCGGAGAAAGATTTTTCACTATTGTTTCTTAGTTGCGGATTTTCTGCATTAGGACTATTCGTCTCGCTTTTTTGCCTAAATGGAAAATACACATGAGCTTTTATGTTCTCTTAACTTTACCGCCTATAATTTTTTTTACCTTTTACATAAAACATCCCTTTCAATATCAATTTCATTTTTTCGCTTATGAGTTTGTAATTTTATATATTCGGTTAATATTTCCTGTGCAT
Source organism: Acaulospora morrowiae (assembly GCA_910591835.1). NCBI lineage: Eukaryota > Fungi > Glomeromycota > Glomeromycetes > Diversisporales > Acaulosporaceae > Acaulospora > Acaulospora morrowiae. The sequence goes on from CAJVPV010001051.1 coordinate 10,425, forward strand.
GAGTATATTGAACAATCTATTCGCAAAAAAAAAGGTAAATACAATCTTGAACATATCCCTGATACAAATAGGCAGACTTTGATAAAAACATTCTCAATGAAATTACTATACCACATCTTCCTGATTAGCAGTTGCATCGTTCGAATCCTTCTCATGCTCAAATACTAAAAACGAATTGCTGTCAGCATCTGTGACTGTTTCTTCCTTACTTAAACTGCTTTAAGATGACAACCTCCATTTCAAAGCTATTATTCCGCATCATAAAATAAAAGGTTAATACATAATTCAGTACATAATACGTGTACATTGTCTTTATTGTAAATTAAAAACTTGATTGATCATATTTTTCGAATTTGTAACTGACGCTTTTTTTAACGCTTCCATAACAGTAGTACTGCTTTCCCAGAACTTCTTTACTTCAGGCAACTTCGTATCCTTCTATATGTGTAGAAAAAGAAAAGTGGATTGCTGGGATACCATCAGACTCATCCAATAGTAAAAAGTGCCCCAAAAGACTCATCTCTCAGGAATTCAGACTCATCCTAGCACTTTCGGCAATTAGTGACGGGAATATAACAAAATGCATTCTCCGGACTCATCCAGAGAAGATTCGGACTCATTCTAGCATTTGGTACAATCCCGGAATAAACAAAATAAAACAAAATAAAACAAAATAAAATAAAAAAATAAAACCTCAAATGACTTCAAACAATATGAGACCAACTGTTGAACAAGTTCACCATCACGAGACTTAAGTAATTGTGGTTTTAGACAAAGCTTCTCCAAGCAAACCTTATATAATAGGTGTTCGTCTTTTTTATCACTGAAATCTTCTGCAAACGTTATGCTCCACCGTAAAAAATCTATTAATTTCCATGTCTCATTGTTTTCGAAATACGGAAGTCTAGATTCCCAACGCGTTTCAAAACAAGCAGAGTTTAAGCTACTATTTTGGGGTGCAGAAAAATGCTCCCCGTGCGTCACTCGTGCAGCGTGCTTTCGAGTGAAATTTCCGAATTATGTATTATTCACGTGATCGACAATAGTGATCGACATGTAACGAATTTCGCGAAATATAATTTAAATTAATTTTTTGCATAATAAAGTATAAATAAATAGTTAATTATATTTAATGTTTTTATAAGTTAGTTTTGTGATAAATTGAATAAGTTTTATTAAATAAAAATATTTTAATAAAAAACTAATATGTTTTAAAAAATTTTTTATTAAATAAATAAATTATACATAAAAAAATAAATTGTAAAATAACAATAATAATATTTAAATAATATATAATTTTTTTTTTTTTTTTTTTTTTACACCTAATCAGGCCATATACTGTATTTTAAGTTTATTCAAACTAATATGTCAGATTGATCTGAAGTACAAATGGATAGATACAAAATGTCTAACAAATCTATACTAAGGATTAAACTTCTTTCATTATATAGTATATCTGTCAACAGCCACTGGCCTCTAAATATGATTAAGGAGAATAAATAAAGTTGCTCTATTTTGATTCACTGTTCCTTGTGAATCTCCATATTATCGCCAGCCCTTCACTTAAGACTGTTCACCCCAACTTAACTTCTGTGATCCTAAGGTATAAAAATTTTTATTTTTTAAAGAAGGTAAAGGAAAAGAATAAAGAAAAGGAAGAAAAGTTTGCACTGATAAAATAAAAACTCCACCAAAACCAATCACTAGCCTAATGAGAACCTTCTTTGATCTTGAGAAGAAAAAAAACTAATATAAGAAAAGAGGGGGAAGGCTTTCAAATACTTCTTAACAAGAGAACACCTCGATACCTTGCTCTTTCGCTTCATCCAATTATATCATTGGTTATAATGTAGTATGACGCAGGGCATGTGTAGGTATATGTCTTGTTTATATTTCTTTTACTTGTTGATCAACCAATCCAAGATTTCAGTCAATCACCATCCGGAGTTTTCAGTATAACAAAAAATTTAGGATCAAACTGAGATAGGCAAAATTCTTCAAAAAAATCAAGAAAAATTGAACACACTCAGAAGTATTACCTATAGATATGTATAAATGATGGAAAGGTTCATATACCTGGACAGCAGACTCCTATCAGCTTATCCACCTGTCTGACCAAGGAGTTTATTTACAGTAGATCCAATATTACTTGGAAGTGTATTCACTGATAGACCCAACTAGCTTATCCACTCGCCTCAGCTCAAGATGTTTGCTTACAGTGAACTCAAGGTTCTTATGGATCTTGGGAAATGCATTCATTAGTGATTCACTTCTCTAAAGTTCTGAACCTAAGGAGAAATAGTAGAGGATATTTTTCTATAGGTTTCTTTTTTCCAGTAAGGTGTTCTTGTTATAGACCAAATGGATAAAGTTTTGTTTATTTTGTCACTAAAATATCCAAAGTTTTTCGAAGAAGGAAGAGTAAACAAGTGGGGGAGGCACCTGCCTTCAGGAAGTAATGTTTTTAAGGAGAGTGTATAGACTTTATTATCAAAAATAAAAATTATTTTTAAGAACATCTGTTTTTTGGGTTGGCAAAGGGATCAGCAGAAAGAGTCTATTTTGGATTGATTTATTTAAATAATATATAATGAAAATAATAGTATATATATATTATTATTATTATTATTTAATAGAATTAGTAAGATATGAATTTCTTTTTTTTTTGTTAGAAGTATATGATATTTTATTATTTTTTTTATTTGTATTTTTTGAAAAATCAATAGTAAGTCTTTTAAATTTGATAATGATAAATCTTCATTTATCAATAAATTAAAATTATTAATAGCTGTTATTAATTTAATATCAAAATCATTAATAGCTGTTATTAATTTAATATCAAAATCATTTTCATTTAAATTAATGTTGTCAAATATTTCATTATTATTAATTTCTTTAATATTAATAATAATATCATCAATTTTATTATTTTTATTATTTTCATAATTATTTTCTTTAACAATTAATCTAGAATTAAAAGAATTTAATAAATTTTAATTGATGTTATATAATAATAAAAACAATAATTGCAATTAGAATCTAATATATTAACAAAATATTTAAAATAATATACATATCTATATATTAAAACTTTTATATTTGAATTCATATTATTATAAAATTATAAATCACAAGATTTTTTATTACTTGAAATATATTTAATATAATATACTAATGAAAGAATTTCTTTAACAAAATTTTTTTCAATTGAAAAAATATAAACTTTAGTTTATTTACTATTTCTTTCAATTTTAAATTCAATTTTTAAAAAAATTAAAAAAAAAATATTTATTAAAGTAAATAATAAATTTAATTAATATTTAGAAAGTAAATATTTTTTAATTTTTATAAAATATTCAATAAATTTATTTTCATGTTTTTTATAATCTATAAAATATTATATTGTCTAAGAGTTTTTGAATTTATTAATTTTGAAGTGGGATTTCTATAAACAAGACTATAAAAATTTTTCTACTAGATATTCATCAATTAAATTAAGATATTTTAAAAATATATTTATTATTAGATATTTTTATTTATTCTATTAAAAAATATTTAATAAAAAAATAATATTATTTTATTATAATTTTTTTGATTATATCTTTTTATAAACATCTATAATCAAAATATTGTTTTATAATAATATTTAAAATAGTTATATTGAAATAAATTTGTATAAATATTTAAAGTTGAAGATATTATATTATCCAAAAGATCTAAAATTAAACAAAATCTCTTATTTTTAAAATTTTTAAAAATTTTAAAAACTTGGATTTTAATTTTAATCTATTCTATATAAGTAATATAAAGTAATAAATTTATTTGCTATGATTTAGGTTTTTTTAACTAATTTTATTTTTATTAAAAATATTTTTATATAATTCATTAAAAAAAAGATGAAATTTAATTATACATATTTTATGAATATTTAATAAAACATATAATAATTCAAGTATAGGAATAAAATAAATAATATTATTTGAAATATTTAAATTATTAGAATTTAAAATTTTTTGAACAATTAATTTTTAAATATTTAATTGTTTAGGATAATCCATTGAAACAAATATAATATTATCTTTTAAATATGATTTAATTTCTGAAAATTTCAATAAGTTTGTAATTATTTTTAAATAATTACTTGTATTTTTTAGATTAGAAAATATAAAATATATAAGTTTTATATTTTTAAAATTTCTTATATAATGATTTTTATAAATCATAAGAACCTTGGGTCCACCATAAGCAAACACCTTTGTCTGGAGGCGGGTGGATAAGCTAGTTGGGCCTATTAGTAAATACACTCCCAAGATGGGTCCACCGTAAGTAAACTTCTTGGCCAGGCAGGTGGATAAGCTGATAGGAATCTGTTGGACAGGTGTATGAACCTTTTCCACCATTCATACATGTCTGTAGGCAGCACTTTCGAGCGTGTTCAATTTTTCTTGGTTTTTTCTGGGGAATTTTGCCTACCTCAGTTTGACCCTGAATTTTTTGTTACACCGAAAACTCCGGATGGTGATTGGCTGAAATCTTGGACTGGTTGATCAACAAGTAAAAGAAATGTAAACAAGACACGTACCCACACGTGCCCCGCATCATACTACATTATAACCGATAATGTAATTGAATAAAGCGAAAAAACAAGGTGTCGAGGTGTTCTCTTATTAAGAAGCATTTGGAAGTCCCCCTCCCCTCTTGTGCTGGTTTCTTTTCTCCTCAAGATCAAAGAAGGCTCTCATTAGACTAGTGATTGGTTTTGGTGGGGTTTTTATATTATCAGCACAAACTTTTCTCTTTCCCCTTTACCCTTCCCTTTTATCTTCTTAAAAATATAAAAAATTTTTATACCTTAGAACCACAGAAGTTAAGTTGGGGTGAATAGTCTTGATGAAGAGCTGGCGATAATATTGAGATCCACAATGAGCATGGATCAAGATAGAGCAACTTTTTTCATTTTCCTTAATCACATCTAGAGGCCAGTGGCCATTGATGGGTATGCTGTATATATTTAATAAGTTAACCTTTAGTATAATTACGACCGGTACTATATGTATCTATTTTTTGTACCTTGGGTAAATTCAAATTGTACCTTGGATAAATCCCAGCAATGAATGCAAATAAACTTGGCTATATGGCCTTATTAGATATAAAAAAAAAAATTATATAGTTTTATTAATAATATTTTTTTCTTTAAACTTTAATAATTGAGTAAAATTAAAAAAAACTCACCTTATTATATTTATTTTATTTAAAATTTCTATATATAATAATTTTGATCAAAAAAAATGGTTTACATTCTTTATTACAAGTGAGTCCCAATTTAGAAATCCAAAAATACTAATACTCTTTTCACTAATCCCCTTGCCAACCCAAAAAACAGATGTTCTCAAAAAATTTTTTATTTTTTGATAACAAAGTCTATTCACTTTCCTTAAAAATATTATTCCCTGAAGGCTAATGCCTCCTCTATTTGTTTACATTTCCTTCTTTGAAAAACTTTGAATATTTCGATAACAAAATAAACAAAACTTTATCCATTTGGTCTATGACAAGAACACCTTACTGGGAAAAAGAAACCTATAGAAAAATACTCTTTACTACTTTTTTTTTAGGTCAGAAACTTCAGAAAGTGAACTACTAGCAAATGCATTTCCTAAGATCCATAAGAACCTTGGATTCACTATAAACAAATATCTTTTGTCCAAGACAAGTGGATAAGCTAGTTGAATCTATCAGTGAATATACTCTCAAGTAATATGGGAACCTTGGATCCACTGTAAGTAACTCCTTTGGTCCAGGCAGATAGATAAGCTGATAGGAGTTTATCACCTAGGTGTATGAATCTTTTCCACCATTTATATATGTAGTAGATAGTACTTTCAAGTATGTTCAATTTTTTCTTGATTTTTCTAGGGAATTTTGTCTATCTCAGTTTAACCCTGAATTTTTTGTTACACAGAAAACTCTGGATAGTAATTAGTTGAAATCTTGGATTGGTTGATCAACAAGTAAAAGAAATATAAACAAGATATGTATCCACACATGCCCTGTATTATATCATACTATAATTGATAATGTAATTAGACAAAGCAAAAGAGCAATGTGTCAAGGTGTTCTCTTAATAAGAAGTGTTTGAAAGTCTTCCTTCTTCTCTCTTGTGCTGGTTTCTTTTCTTCTCAAGATCAAAGAAGGCTCTCATTAGGCTAGTGATTGGTTTTGATGAGATTTTTATTTTACCAGTACAAACTTTTCTCTTTTTCCTTTATCTTTTTCTTTTACCTTCTCAAAAAATAAAAATTTTTATATCTTAGGACTACAAAGGTTAAATTGGGGTGATAGTCTTGATAAAGGGCTGGTGTTGAGATTTTAGAATAACAAGAAATGTTTTTCTTTAGTTGAGCAACTTTTTCATTTCTTTTAATCATATCTAGAGACCATTGGCTGTTAACGGATGTGTTGTATAAAGTAAATAAGTTTTATTAATAGTATAGATATGATCATATTATATTTATCTTCAATATTTGTACCAGGGTTAATTCAAGCTCATGAAAGTTTGAATATAAATAAACTTCAACATACAGCCTAATTAGGTATAAAAAAAAAAATTCAAAAATACTAAAAGACAACTGATATAGTAAGATGGAACTTTAGTCAAAGTCTACTTAAGTTTGAAAATCTTGTTTATTTTTTAGTTATATAGGAAAGGCCCATAATAGTATATTTTTATTCTTTGATTCTCTTGCAACCTAAATTTCCTTATTATTATAAAAACCATCCTCATCATTATTATTATAATTATTAAACTCATAAATACTTTTCAAAAAATATATTCAAACAAAGTTATAGATAAAGATAAGTTCCTAAATTAAAGGCAAGGATATAATTTAAATGTTTCTCACCATTAAAAGAGTTTTTTTAAATATAAGATCAAAAAAAACTATTTATAAAGATTTTTTGCAATTTAAACTACTTAATTCAAATGTTTTTTAAATTATGTGCCTATTAAAATAATGAATAAATAATTATGTTTCTTTAAAAGGAATATAATTAATCTGCAAAAATTTTATATACTAAATAATTTAGGAACTCATCTTTAGTTATAGAATCTAATGTTTGTTTTAATACAACCTTTATATACTTTTCTATTTTGATATTACTTACTATACTATTTAAAAAATTCACAAT
>CAJVPV010001052.1:0-17602 GCA_910591835.1 Acaulospora morrowiae
ATGGCTAATAAGTATTGCATTTGAGCATTTGGAGTTTATTTTGTATGCTGATTTGATGAGTTTGTTGATTTTTGCCTATAAGCAGTCAAGTGTGGATTTGTTGAGAAAGGTCATTGTGAGGAAATATTCGAATTTTCCCATAATTACCCATTTGCATATTTGCTGTTTGATTTGACATTTCTAATTTTGTTTGTTTAGTTCTCATAGGATTGTATCCACTAATTGGCTGATGGCTTTTCTATTAGTTTTGAGAAAGTTCCTAGGAGAAATGAGCATTCCTAGATATTTTACGCTTTGGTGTGGTTTTAGGACTTGTATTTGATAGTCGCTGAATTTTATAGTGTTGAATATCCCCTGTTTGGTCTTGATATTGCTTATGATTTGGGTTTTGTCTTTGTTGCAGGTAATGTTATTGATTGAGAAAAATTGGTTGGCAATGTTTAGAAGGTTTTCCATTCTTAGTTTGGAGTTTGCAATGAGTGCAAGGTCGTCCATATAGGTCACTGCATTGGATGCAACATAGTTTTGGATGGGTTGTTGTCTGGATAATTGCGATATTAGAGGGTCGTAAAATATTACTCATAATATAGGAGATAGTGTTTCACCATGTTCGACACCATTGTTAACTGTAAAAGGGTTAGTTGCTCCAGAAGAGGTATTAATGAATACTTTTCTGTTGCTAAGCAAATTTATGAATAGGTTGATGAAAGAATTTGTGCAGTTGATTCTTTCAAGAGATCTTTTGATTGCAGGGATGGGTGCTAAGTCGAAAGCTTTTGCTATATCTAGAGATGCAAACCAGATTTTCTTGTTGTTTGCATTAGCAGCTTGTAGGGCAGAGTTTACCATTGATAGTGGTTCCATGGTGCTATGGTTGGACAACCCAGCGCAATTTAGTTTAGAGAGAATATTGTTGTTTTTGAGGATTTTGGTGAGTCTCTTGTTGATGATTCCTGTGAATACTTTTTTGGTTAAGTCAACCAAGGATATTGGTCTGGTGTTATTGAGTTTGTGGCTCCACATGAGTTTTTTGGGAATGAGTGTGATTATAGTTTGTTTCCATGATTCGGAAATGTGTGAAGATGTTAGTATGTGATTAAAGATAGTAGAGATATGAAGAATAGTTTTTTTGCCCATAAGTTTGATAATGTCATAACTGATTCCAGACATTCTGGGGGCTTTGTTTTTGGGAAGGTTATGTATTGCTTCATGGATAGTTGTGGAGTCGAGAGATTATGCTAGATCACTGTATATTTCTTGGTTGATCGGTTTGGTAGAGTATTCATTATGCCAGTTTGGAAATTTGTCTAGGTCAAAGCTCTTTTCTCTCAGGATATTCTTGAAGTATTTGTTAATTATTTTTTGAATCGTTTCTGGATCGTTTTCGATCTGGTCATTGTTATCATAGATTCGACGGAGATCAATTTTTGGTTTGATTGATCCCAAGGCCTTCTTAATATAATTTTTAGGTTTGTTATAGAAGTTCTCGACTAGGTTTTCCATATTGGAATGGTATTCTTCTATAACTTCTTGTTGAGATTGGCTTAGTGCTTCTTTAATTAGAAGTTTTTTGAGTTTTTGTAGACCTTTTATTGAGATTCTATTGTGGTGATTTGTGATTTTGTAGAGTTCGTTGAGTTCAAGATTTAGGTTGGATGAAGGACAATTGTTTTTGAGCTGGATCATAATTTTGTTTATTTCTCTAGTTTGTTTTTTAAGCTTCTTTTCTGCAGTGGTGCGGTGGTCTTTTTGGATTGGATTAAGGCGGATTTTTTTGATATGTTTATTTAAGGAGTTCTTGCAAATTTCATTGAAGCTTTCCCAATCTGGTGATGATAACAAGTCTGACCAGGAGTCTAGTTTGTTGATGAAGTCATGAATCTTTTCCTTGGGTGTTTTGTTGATATTAAACTTATAGGTAGGTTTTATTTTTTGGAATTCAAAGTAGTCTAGTTTGATTGAGACTGTGTTGTGATCTGTAGGGATGATGTTTGTGGTCTGGACCTTATATCAGATTATTTTGGAGGCAAGGTTTCTTGACACCCATGCTTGATTGATTCGGGATGCGCTTGTGGTAGTGATGTGGGTAAATGCTCTTTTGTCAAACTGATAACCAATATTCACATAGCTGTTTAAGTGTTTGTAGACCAGTTGCTTGTGAGGTGATGATATAGCTCTGATAGATGGGCTGTCTTTGGGGTAGGAGTTAAAGTCTCCTAATATGATATGGTGAAGTTTGTGACGAATTGCGAATCTAGTGGTTTGGTGAAGTTGTTTGGTGGCTTTGTTTCTTTCTTGAGTTCCGTGAGGAAAGTAAGTGACTGTTAGTAGAATGTTGGTTTTTCTTTTGAGTTTTAAAATTATACTTGTGCAGAATTCTGAAACTTCGCAAATTTGGAAAATATGAGGGGTTAGGTCTTTCCTGACAATTAATAAAGTGTCATTTTTTGCAGCACTTGATTTTCCATAGATAATGGTTCTGCCATTGATATTCCTGGGATAGTGGTTCTCAGATTTTAGTTTTGTTTCTGTGCACATTAGGATGGATCTGTTATTTGTATTGTTGGTGAGAGTTTGAAGTTTGGTAGGATCATTAAGTCCTCTAGTATTGATAGTAATAAGAGTGATTAGGTTTTTTGTCTTGTTTTGGTTGTTTGGAATGGTGAAAGTTAAGTGGTTGTGTAAATTGCACGGTAGTAAGTTGGATGGGAGGGAATGATTATGTGTTGAGTTAAAATCGTTGATTGAAATATTAGAGTTGTTAAGATTTGTATTCATAAGGTAAGTTAACAAAGGAAGAAAGTGAGATCAAACTCTGGTTCAGGGAGCATCTCTTTGGTAATAAGGGATTTAGGAAATTTGTTAAAGGAAAAGATTTTGTGAAGTTCAAGAATGTTTGTAGAGAGATAGTCATCGTCAGATAGAGAAACACTTAATAAGAGGATTTCTCTTTTTTCCAGGATCTGATTAATGATTGCTAGGTCTTCTGGAAGTGGTATCAAGGGAACTTGGAACCAATATTCTGGAATTTTTTGGAATTTGTAGGTATTGTGTAAGTCTTTGATTAATTGTTTGAAGTTTCTATTTCTTGTAATATATTGACAAATTTTTAATGCTGGGTTAACGTCAGAAATTTTGGATGGTAGTTTGTTTGGGAAATGTTGGAGGAGACCCATTAAGAACCAAGAAGAAGAAAAAAGAAGAAGTCAGATTTTAAGTGCTTGATGAGATTTTGCATATCAGTTGTATTGGTTGTAGGGATTTGTATATTTAGTGTTGAAGGGTTTTCTTGAATCGTTATTGGTTCTTGTGGTAGAGGGTTTTTAGGTTTGAAAAAGTGTGTGGGTAGGTATTTGAAGAAGTATTTGGATCTAAGTTTTTGAATGACTATGCTGATAATGTGCACTGAAATATCTAGAGGAAAGTATTGTTCAAACTCTAGATCAAGAAATTCAAGATCGAGAGGTAGGGGAGACTTGGGGAGAGGAAAATCAAAATAAGATTGGGGGATTTTGGAGGGACTATATACAATCTTTTGACTTCTCTTATTTTGAAGCCCAAGTTTTTGAGATTACTTCTTCTTTTGATGGGGAAGTGATGAGAAAGATTCTTGGGAAGGTTATATGGATTATCTGGTAGTGGAGGTAAGATTGTGAAATATGTGTCTGGAAGCATGGTGAATTTGAAGTATGAGTGAAGGGATCTGGCAACTTCTGCTGTAGTGCTTCTGTCAATGATAGGAATTCTTTGTGGAATTTTAGCTTTAATATGGGAAGGAACTTCTTCAGGAGAAGAAGGAAGTTCTGAAAAAAGATTTAAGAGTATCTTTTTACATTCTTGTAGAGTTGCAAAGTAATCTAGTTTCTCACTACCTTTTGGATAATAGAATAGGTTACATCTGTATTCTATAATTTGAGAGAGCAGGTTGGGACTAAGATCAGTTATGTTAATGTATCTCAGGTAGGCGATGAGAATGCTGACATTTAGGAGAAGCCTGATTTTGTGTTTGACTTTTCTGTTTAGTTGGGAAACATTGTTTTTCTTTTTGTAGTTGACTTGGAAGCAGAATTCTAATTTTTCGTATTCTTTCTGGTGAGTGCTTTTGAGCTCTTCTGTTTTGGAGAAGAGAAAGAAGTCTCTATCTCGTGTCTCTATTTTTATAAAGATTTCCAAAAGCGGCTTTTGCCTGACCGGACCCTTGGGTGTCTGGATGATATTTGCTAATAAGTTTGCAAGTTCCTTGGACTTATTTCTGGCAGATGAGAGCTTAGAGACCCAGCAGATAATTCGGTTATGTTCACTGATGAATTCGGAAGAAACATGGCTGCTGGTCTCATCTTCATCATTATGATTAATATTTAAAAGGTCATACTCTTCGATATTTGATGTTTGTAGAAGCTGGTCTTCTTCAAGCTTGTATAGTCTGAGTCTGGCTTTTTCCTCTCTTTCTTTTTTAAGAGCTATCTTTTCATGTCTGGACCTGGTTGATATTCTTGGATTAGTTATATTGTTTTGGTTTCTATGAGTGGCTGGAAGTATGAGAGATAAAGGTCTTGATAGTGGGAATCCTATTGCTGAACGAGTATCAAGATTTAATATGTTTGAGGAGTTGGCAGGACTGTCAAGTTGGGACAGGACAGAAATGCTTTTCTCAGGCTGGTATTGATAAGTGCTAATTGAGTTTTTTATTTCTATATCTTCTGGTATTGAGAAGTTTAAGTCTATTGTGGAAGTGGTTTTGTTATTGTGTTCTTCAGTTATGAGGGGTTCTGATGTGGAGGTCTGATGGTTTATATACATGTCCTTTTTAGGAAAATTATTTTCCCTGGAGATGTTGTGATTTGATTGGTCCGTAGGTGTTGTTGTTACTTTTTTTTTTAATGGTAGATCTTTGCCAGTGGGATTAGAGTCTGATTGGATGATTTCCGTTGTATTATTATTTATGTTGAAATTTGTTTGCCGGTTTGAAGAGATAGGGATTACTGATTTTGTTAAGGATGTACTTGCTGTTGACACGAGTGAGTATTGAGAATTTGAGTTGTTCATCTGATATGTTGCTTTAATAAGAAATGTTTTTTTCCCTTCTGAGGTTGATCTTGTTATGTTGGTCATATTCCAAGGGACATGTTTGAAATAGTTCCAGCCTTTTTCTAGAACTAGTTGTAGGATGAAATTTCTAAGAGTGCCATTATTTACGAAGATGCTTTGAAAGGAGTTTTGGAAGCTAAGGAATTCATCCAAGTGTTTGGTCAATTTTTCTTTAAGAATTGATACTCGGGTAGTGAGGCTCTTTTTGTCTTGACTGGGGTGAAATTCAATTTGGAAGAGTGAGAGGTTTTCAGAATTGGGTCTGGTTATATTGGTGGTGGGTATTAGCCATCTTGTAGGATAATTGGACAGGTAAGAAATAGTGGAGGAGCTTGATGGACTAGTTGCTGCAATTTGGCCTTTGAAGTCCAGATAGATAATAGATACTTGCTGCTTGCTTCTCTCAATTAGTATGATATCAAGGAGAGTTGATATTGGATTGGTTGGGAATTGGTTTGATGATGTGATTGTTGTTGGAGTTAGTATTGTAGTAGAAGTTGCTACTATTGGTACTTGTTTGTTTGTGTATTGAGACATTTTTATTGGGTTGTTATAAAATTTGGATGTGTTTTGATAAGTAAAGGTATGTAAAGTAATTTGACACGTGTTTTGTCAGTATGAAAGATGTGTTGGTGTTTTGTTATTCAGTCTACTGTTGTAGCACTTGATTTGAGAATTTGTTTACGTGATCTACTGTAGTTGACACGAAAATGGATAGTTTGACACGTGGTTGGCACGTAATTTGATAGCTAACACGTACTTTGGTGATTTGTACACGTGTTTGTTGTTGTTTTTGCACGTTGTTAATTTTGATTGTATAGACTAGCTTGTTGTTGTGAGTTTGATATGTGTTTGCGTAACTGAGAATTTGTAGGGGGCAAACTGATTTTGGTTTTTTTAGGCTGATTGTATGTACATTAAGAAATTTTAACTTTGTTTAATTGATAGGGAGCTTTGAGAACCTTCTAGCCTTTAGGATGGTGACGAGGTTGTTTAATTTATAGGATGTAACTGGCCTCCTAAGGGTTCCTGCAGTGTCAAGAAAGGTATTTAACCTGATACTGGTCTGGCTGTAGGGGTGGAAGTAGTATCAGCTTCCTGGGATCTAACTATGAATCAGTTAGTTTGCCTTGTATTCCCCCTGGAAGCAAAGGACTTTTTGTTTTGCTTTTTACTTGTTGTTCTATAAAATAAAGTAAAATGTTAGGTTGCAATGTTGTAGAGATGTATACCTTTGATTTTGGATGTTTTTTGAGTAGTGGGTCTTTAGTTATGAGTGTTTTGAGAAGATGGAAGGTTTTTGTTTTAGTTACTTCCTGATTAGGAAATTTGAGATGGACGGGAAAGAGTTTTTTTATATATATATATTTTATAAATACGTATATTTACTATATATCTAAATAACATTAACATTTGTTTTCAGATATTTATTAAATAGAGAGTATAATATTTTCACACATGTTTTTAATATATAAAAAAAATTATAAAAATCCAAACAATAATATTTATATGAAGAAAAGATAATAGCAATAAATAGTCTGCTGTTTAATTATGTAATGTGATTTTTTTTTGTTAATGTAACTTCAAGTATAAGGCAAAAGATAACTGAATATAATCTTTCATAATTAGATGACAACAAATATAAAGCAATTAATAAAGGTATTTCAATTGTTTATAGAGATAAAGAAATTAAATTAAACCATTCTTTAGGTCTCTATAAGGCATATGCAGCCTGAAGATATAGCAAGTTTGCTTATACTATTATCAATTTTTTAAACTATGCAATTGCAACAATTTGTTTAAAAGATATATTACTTTTCAATAATCCAAAATTTATATGTTAATAAAGTATAATTTTTATTTGACTAAATAGAAAATAAAAGTAGAAATGACAAGTATTTTAAAATAAAAATAATTATTTAAAAAATATAATATATAAAATAAATATAATATTCTTAAAATAGAAAATACTTTTTTTTGCTAGTCAGATCTTTTAAAACATAAATTTTTGATGTCTTGTCTTGAAAAAGTGCAATAATATTATTCCTTACAATCACATTTAGAAAGTTTAAAACTTATTGATGGATGTTTTGCAAAATTGTGCTATTTAGCTTTAGTATAGTATTATGTATATTGTATTACTGTTCTCTTAAAATAAGATTAATAAATACTTTTTTTTCAGTCTGATTAAAGACAAAAAAAACTTTTTTTTTTATATTTTTAAAAATATAAACTATATAAATTTGAATTAAATAATTAATAAAAAATATAATGACCTAAATCAATTTCTAATTATTAGATATAATATTAGTTGTTTCTTAACAAAAATTTTCAAAATATTTTTATTATTGTTTTATTGTAATTTAATTACATTTTTTAAAATATACTTGAGCTGTATATAAAGTATAATTAATTTGACATTTGTATTTTTTACATTTTTCTTTTTTTTTGTTAAAAGTTAGCTATATGACCAAATTAATTAAAATGAATTTAGATTGAATTCAATAGCAGCATTTTTAAAATTATTATTATTTAATCTATATAATAATTTTATATAGATACTTTATAGGCATACCAGTTGTATAAAAATATATACATATATAATTATATTATATAATATTTTTATATGCATATTAGAATACAATAATATCCATTTTTAGTAACACTTGCTGTAGGAGAGTGCTTATATAGAATATTATTTTAAATATTAATCCCAGTTATTCTAGTTACTTTTTATTATCAATTTTTAAGATGTATCATTAGTCCAATATAGCAATATTGTTTTTATTATCTGTAAAACTAATGTTCTTGTTTACATTTTGATTTAATTCTTTATAACCTTTACTAACTCACTTGGCTTAATAGTTTTTGCTTAACTTATTATTATTTGTAACTAATACCTTGCTTTATAATTATATGTTTAAGTTTTTTTTATGGAATATTATTATTGGAATAGATTTTAAAACTTTATATTAAGATAGATCAACTTAAAATTAATCTCTTTATGATTTTATGATAGAGTTTGCCATTGCCAATTTGAATTTGAATTGATAGGCTTATATTAGAGTTAGACCAGAAGCCTTTTCTTATGCAACCTTCCTTGCTTCAATCTGTTTTTAACCTGCAATTATTAGGAAGACCAGAAATCCCATTTTTATCCAGTCTAACTAAATTTATAATATGATTTTCAGTTGATTGGGTACAACATAAATTGAAAGCTGATTAACTAATTATTAAAATAACAAATTTTTGTAACTGAGTGAATTTAAATCCTAAACCTTCTTCTGTTAATCTATGATGCATTACTACTGTATTATAAATTCATAGGTCTTGTAACTTTCTTATATTAAAAGTTAACCATATGAATTTTATATTTAATTAAAAACAAAAATATTAATAAGCTAATTAATAATTTTAAAAATTTTATTAATAAACTTATAAACAATTTGATTTATATGCTTTAAATTAATGGATTGTTAAAATTTCTATATTAAATATAGTGTTTATAATATTAATAAAACAAAATAAAAATATCTTGTTTTTGATATAAATTTTTCAAATAAAAATATCTTGTTTTTGATATAAATTTTTCAAATAAAAATACTATTTAAGTTTTTGTAAAATAACTTAATTTGTTTATGATTAATATACTATTATTTTTCATGTTTATTAATAAATATAAAGCACTCTTATTAAAAAACATGATTTTTTTTTACTATTATAAAAATGATTTATTATTTATTTAACTTGCTTTTTTATATAAAATCTCTAAGCAATAAAATGATTATTAAAAAGTATTTTTATAATTAAAGTTTTATAATTTTTTTATAATCAAGTATAATAGAAACTCTCTATTATAGAAAAATTTTATAATTAAAGTTTACAAAGATAAAAAGCTATCCTTGTTATTATGATGTTCAAAAACACATACTTTTGTTAATTGGATTTTTTTTAAATAATTGTTGTCTATTAATCCATGATGCTTCTTGTTGTATTCAATTCACAATAAGGGAAGTTTTTTTCTTCAATTCTTGAGACATATTTTTGATTTGACTATTCTTATTTTAACTTTTCTATTAACTAATTTAGAACTATTCTTATGTCAATTTTCTTAGACAAACTTTGGTTCTCTTGCTTAATCAAAAGTAATATTGTGTTGTATGTTTGTATCAATTTTATTCATAACACATTCCTAGTTTTTTATTTTATTTTTTGAAGTTTCTTAAGCAAACATGTTCTTTAATTCCAGACATAGAGTCATTTTATGTTAAGAAAATTAACCTGATGATGGACTTTTTTTTTAAAAAAATCTTATAGAGCAAGGCTTTTTAAATATTTCAGCACATGCAGGGGGTTATGTAATGCCATCACTATAATTACTGTGAAGTATTTTTAAATAAAATTTATAACTTAAGGATTTATTTTTTATTGTACTTACTGTACACTACACCCAATCAAACTTTAATTACAGTTGTGTTAAACTCTACCTTTGTTAGCAACAGAATTGCCAACTAATTAAGATAATAACAAACATTATTATTTTTAAACAAAATGAGAAATACTTCCCGTGCAGCGACCTATGGTATTTTTATAGAGAAACTTTAATAGAACTAGTTCCGTAAGACCACAAATTTTTTAATCGATTTAACGTAGCCTACCATTCACGCGATTTTGCTACCATTAGTAGCATAAGCTTCATAACATTATTTAAAAAAAGAAAATAAATTAAGGTTCAAAGTATAAGCGATAATAACTGGGCAGTATGCATCTTGTGCAATCATAGTCAAAGAGAACCTATTGTAACAGAAATTCGTATAACTGTTGATGATGATTAAGGATAAAAGGTAAATGATGAGATATTTGTTGTTTGACCGAGGTCTGTCTTTATTGACTTTTAATTCCTCCATCTTTTATGCATCATTTTTCTTATTACATGAACGCATGAAAATAACAAATATGGAAACTAAAAAAAAAAGTATTATCTCGCCATAATTACATAATAATTTCCACAATGTTTATTGTTACATTTGCAGTCGTTAATTCACCAGTAAGATCTCGCGAGTATCGCCGTTCGTTACACAAGTTCACTTATACCCGTATTACTGTATCCTTCTATTGCGCCGTCTCAGTTGTCCGGAGCCACACCTGATTTAGATACGCGAGAATAACTATAATCAATATTTTAAACAAACGACTTAATTTACGGCATTTCCAAAATCAGAAAACCTAATTTATAAGTTATTACAGTACGAAATTTAATTAAACAATGAAGATGCAGCTGTACGTACGCTGCACAACCGCTGACCAATAACACTCTCATGTTTTTAAAAAATAGAATAAATCTCTGGTATTCGTAAAAGTCTTAGGCATCAAGATTTATAAAAAGCATATTATGTACTTAATATGGAATGCAGTATGTTTTTCCGCTAGCGGATTAAATTCTCCTATTTTATGAAGTCATAATTAAGGATGTTACTGTAACTAGTTCGATTTAACTGGGTTCGAGTTCCAAACCACCTAGTTTAACCGGTTTATACTGTTTAAAGAAAAGATGATTGTTATACGTATAACACATTACAAGATGCAATGGCATGAACTGATTAACTTATTTATGTTCTTATGAATAAAACTTGTTGCTCTGTAAGCTTGGTTCGATCGCAATTTAAAACCGTTTAACATCGAATTTTAACAAAATTTCAATAATGTATTTATAGAATAATAATGGTAACTCACGGTTATGGTGGTAACTTTATTTTAATTTAAAATTATCTAATCACATATTGTTTATTTTAACTTATAACCAAACGGCTTTTATAACCAAAACTGGTTATGTGAAACACTAAAAATATTGATGCAGACTATGGCTCACTAATTAAATAGGATATAAAAAAATTATAAAAGAATACTTACGGTTCGTTTTTTATTTATTTAAAGGGTCGCGATAATTAAAGAAATTACTGCAAAATGATTTCAGAAGAAGTAATAAAATTGAGAAAGGCGGCTATAGGTTGGGTTACCAAAGTTATATGTTTTGTGTTTTTTAAATTGTTTATAATATATTTCGTGGTTTATTTAACAATTTCTAGAAGGTAAGTTATGTAAATACTATATATTATTGGCATAGCGCTTTAGGAAATAAATTAAATAAAACAAATTTGTTATTAACTTTTACTTTAATTATTATAATTTTTAGAAAGTAAGTTAATGATATTATGTGAATTTACCGTTTCTCGAATTTACATAAAAAGTATAAAAAGTGTTAAATTACATGTTAATATTTCAGATAGTAAGTCTAGCCCATTGTTTTCGTTATTTGTTTCCGATTCTTATTACGTATTTGCGTTTGCAACAATCTGAAACATGTCATGTGATTTATGTAATAATATTCATTATTTCGTAATTCAATATTATAGCGTGTAAGTAAAATT
This sequence comes from Acaulospora morrowiae, assembly GCA_910591835.1. Taxonomy (NCBI): domain Eukaryota; kingdom Fungi; phylum Glomeromycota; class Glomeromycetes; order Diversisporales; family Acaulosporaceae; genus Acaulospora; species Acaulospora morrowiae. Next base: position 11,517 of record CAJVPV010001052.1, read on the forward strand.
CTAGTATGTCATTTATCTATTTTGAAGGTTCTAATGGATATACTGCTTATTTATAGGGAGTAAGTTAATTACGCTATTGTTATTTATCTTATTAGTTAATGTATAAGTAATGTTAATGACGTGTCGTACTAATAAACTTAAACGTATTTTTTTTTATCGAAAATTTATATAAAATATTATTTATTTTGCTTATAATCGACAAACTAGTGGGCGGTAAGTTAAAATAGACATTTGTAATAATAATTTTTGTTGGGCAAATTATGAGAAGCAATTGTCGACTTTTTATAGAGAGTAAGTAAAATTTTGTACTATGTACATACAGCATTATCACTTTCACAACTTTCTTAATCAAATTATGCACAATAATCTAATCCAATACTTTAGTGGGTATGTCAAGTCTCATTCATCTCGTCTATTCTCAAAATTATATGGTGGATTAAATTTAAAGTATTGGTAACTATTAACTTTATACAAAACTATAGCAGGTAAATGAAAAATATAAAACGGTTACTGTAATATTGTCATATACTGTAAGTACTTTATTAGTCGTCGATCTTATAGCGGGTAAGAAAATTTAATTTTCATGAATTACAGTACCGTAAAGTGATTATTACTGTATTACAGTACATAGTTGATGATAAGTTAATCTAGCGTACTTGTTTAAATTATAAGGTAATCATTCGATATTTGGTATAAACGGTAAGTAAACCGAATATATTTTCGTTATTTTTTTGCTAATAAACATGAAAAATAATCGTATTCTTTCTTTTTAATAATATAGGATGTAAGTTGATTTACAATATCTTATTAATTGCTCACAAAGCAATTTTAATAGCCGTGTTGTTGATTTATGCTACTGTAATTATAATTATAATTTCACGGAAATTAGGTAAATAAATGAAAAATATAAAACGGTTACTGTAATATTGTCATATACTGTACAGAACTTTATTAATCGTCGATCTTATAGCGAGTAAGAAAATTTAATTTTCATGAATTGCCGTAAAGGGATTGTTACTGTATTACAGTACATAGTTGATGATAAGTTAATCTAGTGTACTTGTTTAAATTATAAGGTAATCCTTCAATATTTGGTATAAACGGTAAGTAGAACGAATATATTTTCGTTATTTTTTTGCTAGTGAACACGAAAATTAATTGTATTCTTTTCTTTTTAATAATATAGGATGTAAGTTGATTTATAATATCTTATTAATTGCTTACAAAGCAATTTTAATAGCCGTGTTGTTGATTTATATTAATTAAAATTATCATTTCACGGAAATCAGGTAAATTTGACATGCTTAATTGCATTTCAATAAGTGTCGTACATTTTTCGGATATAAAATTCACTTAAATTATTTATAATGTAGGCAGTAAGTTATGTCCTATATGCTACGACTTTATCTTACAAATTTATATAAAAGAAATTGATTACGTGTTGATATTGGTATTAGTCTGTAAGTCAAATATGTTTTGAATGTACCCTTATTTTTTTCATAAAATAATCTATTATGTTGCCATTGGTTTTAGACTGTAAGTTAAACACATTTAGATATTTATACTTGCGAATTTATACGGAAATGGTTAAGTCCTTTGCATCACAGATGGTAAGCACAAACTTATAATACTTTCTCGGCAGATTTATTTGAAAGACTCATTAATAAATTAATTGTTAAAAATAATCAAATCTCAAATGATTTCTTTCTCTATACAGTTTCATTTAAGTTAAATTCAGCAATCTTTTATTACTTTATTTTGAGTTAAATTTTTCATTTTTGTTCGCGATATTCTAGATCGTAAGTAAATCCCTCGTAAGTTCGTCGTTTTTTTTTTTATTAGAAGATTTCTAATTGTGTTAATAATAATTAATTTTGCAGAGGGTAAGTAAAACCCAGATAATTATTTTATATTCACAAATATATAGTTTAACTATATACAGTGTATATATTTTTCGTCGCAGATGGTAAGCTAAATTCATCATGTGTCGACTTTAAGTAATGCGTTAATGCCAATTAATTTTTATTCATATTTAAGTGAATAGTAAGTAAATCCCATGATACGTGTTTGTTGATTATCGACGGCTTTAGCAAAGTAATTTTATTGTGTCATTGCAATTAGTCAATTTTATAGAATGTAAGTTGAGTTCATAATATACGTGCGCATTAAAATGTGGTCTAATAAACTCTACTGGCTTCAATAAATTTCTAACTATCTTGTAGCAGGTAAGATAATGAACATATTCTATTATCTGTTTTCGAGTTTATATTGATATGTATTAATTATTTGATATTTAGATAGTAAGTTGAATCATCAAAGCATTTTATATTTTTGTTTTAAGAATATCTTGAAAATGAAGCAACATAATTGTGAAATGTTTTCATTGTAGCCGGTAAGAATGTTTGCGTAAATTTTGCTCAAAAAATTTAATCGTATTTTTACTTATAATGCGTATTATAGAATGTAAGTGGAATATGACATTCTCTTTCTTTGTTTCGAATATCCGTAAGAAATGCTTACAGTATATCAATAACGTAAAATTTTGTAGGGGGTAAGTTTTTTTAATTATACGTTATTATTTGAAAATTTATAAGTATAATACTTAACTAAATTACCTAAATACTATAGACAGTAAGTTAAATCTTGATAATTGATACTGTATTTGTTCTAATGTTAAATATACATTTATTATAATATTAATTATTGACTTTACAGCGTGTAAGTTGCATTCAATAATTCTTTTTTAAAATTTACAAAAAATATCCTAATTATTTTTCTCACCGTAGATGGTAAATATAACATATCATATTCGCGCTATTGTTGTGCAATTCATCAAATATATTATTATTATAGGAGATATATGCAATCAGTGCAAGAAAAAAACAACAACTGCATTTTGGTGCCAACCGTGCAATTCTTCACGATTTCAACAAGAGTTTGATAGATGGAGAAGTGGGAATAGAAACATCGATGCATTCGTAAAAGAAACTCAATTAAGAGCTAAGAATAATTATAAAATACTCGAATGGATTCCGTATTCAAAATTTAAGGAAGTAACATTTATTGATAAAGGTGGCTTTGCAGATGTATACTCGGCTGAATGGTCCGAAGGAAATATTCTTTATTGGAATGCTAAAAATAATCAATGGAAAAGAAGAGGATCTATGAAGGTCGCACTAAAATCTCTGAATAATTCACAAAATATTTCCAATGATTTTTTAGATGAGGTAAATTATATTTAATTAAAAAAGTTAAGACTTGCTTCTTCAACATATCTAATTTAAAAAAATTTATTCATCAATTAAACATAAATTTAATAAGATTAGAAATTTTCATAATTTTAGTGACAACGGATCTAACATTACACGGTGTTATGGAGTTACTCGGCACGATGAGACAAATAATTTGATGATAGTCATGAAGTTCGTTTCTTTTGGAAATGTTAGGAATAATTTGTCTAAATTCTGCGAAATGTCTTGGGCTGAAAAATTCAGGAGTTTATTTCGAATTGCAAGGGGATTACACCAAATCCATGAGGCGAAACTTGTTCATCGAGATCTTCACACTGGAAACATTCTTTTATCCGAAGGAAATCTGCTTTATGTAACGGACTTAGGTCTATGTAAACCGATCAAACAATATGCTAGCAATATTAATGAGAAGAAAAAAGTCTATGGTGTACTTCCATATGTGGCACCTGAAGTTTTATATGGGGGAGAATATACGGAGTCATCAGACGTTTATGCATTTGGTATTATCATGAATGAAATTTTGTCTGGCGTTCCTCCTTTCATAAACGTACCATATGATAATTACCTCGCAATAAGAATTTGTAATGGTCTCCGGCCGGAAATTCATAGAAATACGCCCGGAATAGTAACTGAGTTGATAGAAAAATGCTGGGATACGGAACCGCAAAATCGATTAAGTTCACATGAATTGTGCGAAATTTTAGTAGGATGGTGCCGTTATAGGTTTTGGCCAAATTCCGAACTTGCAAGACAAATTAAGGAAAATGAAAACATTGAAGATTATTTAACCATTAATGCAACGCATGGGACACATCAATCCGCAATATATACGAGTCGACTTCTTGACTTTCAAAATCTTCCAAATACGATAAGCTCAACAAAACCTAATCACGGTACTGTAATTGATTTTTATTGTTCTTAATTTTATAAGTTAACGGCCCCATTAATTATCTTTCGATTTATTTTCGGATTCTAAAATCATAAATTTAAAGGTCAAGTCAAGCAGTGTTAAAATAATACGAATAAACAAATCCGATAGAAAGGAATTATATTGATTTTTAACAAAAGCGAAGGTTAAATTAGTAAAAAATAATGAAAAATTTAAAAATAACGAGCATTATTATACAGTAACGAATAAACTATCAATAATCGTCATTTTCATTAAAGATACCCTGTCCGAGATAATCAGAGATATTCAATTTTTTTTTTATATCTACAATTAAAAATTTTTTTCTTTATAATTATATGAAAACAATTTACTGTTGAGTTAAAATTTTCGTATATATGCTATCTATTGTTTGTACTGCGCCACAGAAATAGTGATGAGTTTTAAACAATTTGATCATGTTTACCAATCACTCCAAATAAAATGACGCCAACTCGGATGGATATTCCTTTGCTTGAACTTTTAGAACCTTTAGCAATGTTAGTAGAGCAAGCGCTAGGTCTAGAACCACTGCGTGAGTAAATATGTACAACATGTAGTTCCCTAATCTTTCGGCTAACTTCCAGAGCTATTCTTTAGTAATAGCGTTGATAATGTTCAAAAGAGAATGCCCGAATATCAATGTTATTGAACCTTATGGTGGGAAATAATTAACGTAGGTCTGTTTGATGTTAATTTTCGTCTTATTTAATAGCTGATACAGTATAAATTGTTGTTTGTGTATAAGATTGCCTTATATGCTTGCTAAAAGAATCGCCATCGATAATTATGAAGAACGTGTAGAAAAGCTCAATATACATAGATGTTGGGAGTGGTCAAACGGAGAATTCATAATCTATAAATTGCCTTCTGTGCCACGCGAAGTTTGAATCAGTGCAATTGTTAAGTAAATAATTAAACAATGCGGTAATGCTAATGAAACTAATGTTAAAATTTATTATTTTGGATCTACTAGTAATATCAATATTATAACATATTGTTCTGTTAGTGTGTGCCTCATATTAAATTTTCGTTATAAGTATCTTTGACATTGCAAGCAATAAAGATCTACTTACTTGATATTATATGAGTCTTAAAGTACATTGTCTATATATATTTTTGATTTTTTTATGGATATAGTTAATAAGAATGCAATTTTTTAAAATAGTTAATAAATAGATAAAAAATATTGGATAGTACTAAAAACAATTATTAAAAAAATAATATTGAAAATTTTTTTATTTCAAGATTAATAAAAGTAAGATTAAAAAATTTGTAGAATATTTTTTATAATAATAAATTTTTTAATAAGCTGATTTAATTTTTTCTTTGAAAATAAAAAAAGTTATATAATATAGATTTTAATTTTTATAGTATTTTAATAATAATTATAATATTATCAATATTAATGCTAATTTATTAATCAGTGATTCTTTTATTTTCTAAGAATTTTAAATAATTTGATACCTTTAATTAATTAAATTCTTTGAGAATTTATAATCAATAATTAATAATCAATAATCATTTAATTAATCGTAAAATTAATTAATTGATACTACTAGTATCTATAATTTAAAAAAATGAATAAAATTATAAAATGAATTAAAAATATAAAAACTTTAGCAAAAAATTTGTTCTATTATTTATAATTTTAAGAAAATTCTCAAGTTATAAATTTTATAGCAACAAATAAACTGTAAAAGTATACTTAAATAAATAAGTTTTGAACATTTTTGATTAGCAATAAAATAGTAAAAATTTAATGAATTTTTTAACTATTTTAATTAGATTAAAGATTGATTCAAAAAGTTTTTTTTTATTTATGTAAATTTCATTTGTTTTTTTTCTTGCACTGATTGCATATATCTCCTATAATAATAATATATTTGATGAATTGCACAACAATAGCG
>CAJVPV010001053.1:0-17591 GCA_910591835.1 Acaulospora morrowiae
ATAATACTTCGGGATAGACTATATTTGAGGTGAAGTCGTCACAAAGGAGAACTTTTATAAAACGTGAAGAAGTACATTGAGAAAGAGCTATGTAGAGTTGCCCATAAGAAAAAACAAGTGTTCTAAGATCTAACCCAACATGTTTTACAGATTAGCCCTGCAACTTGTTTATAGTCATGGCGAAAGCTAGACGGATGGAAAACTGGCGATTTCTAAAAGCAAATGGAAGTTCTGAAGTAGAAGGAGTAAGAGATATTCGGGGAATAAAAACTAATTTGCCGACATGGTTACCGCATAAAATGCAACCTCAACTATATGATCTGTAAGTCTTGTTACAACTAAGCGAGAACCATTGCAAAGACCCTGATAAGATGAAAGGTTGCGAAAAAGTATAATAGGACATCCAATCTTGAGATCAAGTTTTGACGGTGGCATACCAGCAGGATTAAGAGAATTTAGGTATTCAACGGGATAGATATTTCCAATATTATCAGCACCTTCCTCTATAACAACATTATTCAAACTTAAATATGTCTGTTTATTTTCAGGAAAGATGTTAAGAATGGTACGGTTAATAGTATCAACATCATCATTGCGTGAGGAGAGTATTATCCAGTCCTTAAGATATTGATTAGTGCATATACCTTCGACACCGATGTTATAATAAACTGCGTCGATAAGAGATTTTAAATCAGGACTAACTCTTATGTTTTCTGGAATGGCAACTTTAGATTTATTAACGTCATTTCCAATCTATAACATGAAGTAAAAGAATATTCAGATATAATACCAAATATAATGGTAGAGAGATGTCTACAATTCTTACATCTAAAAGCCATTGTACATATCATTTATTTTCTTCTGATTCACTCTCAAGACGCATATTTTTCTTTAATGTATGTACTTTAACATGTCACCATAACTGCGATCTTTGAAGTGAAGCATTTATAACTTGTTCCCAAGAGCCCTTAACAACAACAGGCAAAGTTTGACAGAAATCACTGCTGAATACAACTGTAATTCCTCTAAATGAACGTTGATCATCACAAATATCTCGTAAGGTGCGATCAGCTGCCTCAACAAAGTGATGATGTTGTATTAATACTTCATCCCAAATAATAAGGGATGTGCAACATATTAAATTAGCATGAGCAGAGTTTTTTTCAATTGAACAAAATGAACTATCATTGACGTTAATGGGAATTTTAAATGTTGAATAAACCATTCGACCACCGCTGAGCAAAAGAGCGGTGATGTCTGAGGAAGCCACACAAATCGCAACCATACCTTCACTGCGAACCTTCATGGCAAGGATATTATATACAAAAGTCTTTCCAGTTCCAACAGGACCGTTAAGAAAAAATAATTTACCATGTTGTTTAGTTACAGAATTGAAAATGTCTTAATATGCTGCACGCTGATTATTATTTCTCTGAGAAATAAGATTGTCAACCATATTTCGAAGCTCATTTTGATCCCAATTTAAATGTTCAAAAATGAAACGGTTTCTCTGATAATTATTCCAGTTATGTTTTCAAAGAGGCATCGAGGAGAACATGCCAAGATATTAGTTAAAATCATGCAGGATGTTGTCAAGGAGAGAAAGTCTAAAATCAAATATCTGACTCTCAGTAGGTTCACGAATAGCATGTTCATTACTTAGACGATAAAGGAGATCATTACAGAGATTAACACGAAAGCATAACCCTAAATCTTGAGGTTGAGTTGGAGTGCAATGTATAAGTATAACAGCAAAAAGTAACCTCAGTTGAAAGCCACTATATATGACTGCAGCTTCTTCTAGACACTGGATCCATTCTTCATCATCCTCTAATAAACCCAGGGCTAGACATGCATCTTTAAATGTTGGGTGGGTAATATTATTGACCGTTTTTAAGTGATTAAACGATTGTGGGCCACGAATAACAATGAGAAGGAGCCGAAGGTAAAAGATTTCTCCTGCAGACAGATTAGCAAAATATAGTCTACCGATAGCAAATCCTCACTTTCGTATTGTTCATCTTTTGTCCTTTTTGTTTCAAACAAAATGTTGAGGGAATTCCTGGTATGTATACTGGCGGGCTACATCAATAGTTGTGCATGTCCCAAAGAAAGCTATAAGAGTAGTTTTTTGTCAGTTAGCACAAAAAAGAACATGTGTGGCATCATCATTAGGATCAAAAATGACACTATGCATTCCTGGAAGATGTAATGCCAATCATACTATATTTGGTACCTCTTCGTGCATTTTCATGCTAAAAAGATGCTACGCAGCTTCGGATGCACTAACGTATCTTTCATCGATGTACTGTTTGATCTTATCAGGTTCTTGTTCAAATTTCATTGTAGTCTGGTCATGACCTTTGTAGATATACTTGTGAATATATTTGACGACACGTACAGATGCACAGACCTCAATATTAATATGACAATTGTATTTACAGCTGAGAGTCGGGTTGTAAGGTACTATATTCCGATTATTAACAGTTTTATTGCCAATATTAAATATCCATCCATCCTCTTTTTTAGCATAGCAGGGGTATCTATCTTCATCCATGGATGTTACGTTATGAAAGTTTTTTGGATAATTTTTTTTACATTTGCCATGTTCCATACATGGAGCTTGTGAGTTACAAACACCGCAAGGCCCGTGGACCATATAACGTAATATGATATCAAATAGCATTGGATCTGTCTCCTTGTCAGGGAACTCTGCACACACAATACGATCAACATCTGCAGGTTCCTTGATTTTGCAGTCGTTGCATAGAAAGATCAAAAAGTGTATATGAGGAAGGTCACATTTTTGAAATTCGATTGTATAGACATGAGCGATTGCTTTACCAAAAATGTTATTTTCCTTGATATCGTGAAGAAGAGAACAATGTTTTAACTCAAATACATGTGCTACCAAGTCTGGTCGATCCACCAAAGTCTGACCAGGTAGCAACTCATTGATAATTTCTGGCCAATTCAGGTTTGCAGTCATGGTTCCAAAGATATCAGAATGTTGATAAAATCGAGTAATAGCCATGAAATCCTGAAAGATCTCAAACATGTGATGTGCACTGCCAATATGTATGGAGGGAAGAATTACTCGACGTTCAAGATTATTAGACATTAGCTCCCTATTTGTAATATTTTCTGCAACATCAGCAAGCCCTTAATAAATGTCAGCATACAGTGTATCTTGATTCATACACAAGTACCTTAACCGATTTTGCTCTGTTGCTGCCCATGCATCAACCATAAACTCATGGAGTAACTTTCCACCTGAAGGATCGTTGAGAATTCAGTATTGCGTGAGAGGATATGAAAAGAATAGAAGTTCATTTGTGTAAGATGAGAATGCTTGTTCTGATTATCAAGTTGCTGTTCCTCAGTATCTGTCAACACATGACACAATCCTTTATGCCATCCAAGCTCACCATGTGAGAAAAGAAGCACATAATGCAGTGGCAAATATGCTGGATACCCTTTATGAATATGTTCAAATGAACCTCCACGCAATCGAATGATAATATCACGCATTGCCTCTGATACTGATCCATTGCCTAGTAGAATAACAGCTATCTCGTTTATCATAGGGAGATTATAGTGATGCTTATCTGTCGTGTTTGTGTGGTGGAGATAGATTGCTACATCTTCATCAATACCGTCTTCATAGGCTTGGAGGAGAATTTCATGTGCCTGTTGATAAAATGGATAGAATGCATGGCTTTTTCACAAAGTTTCCTGTATTTCCCACATTATTTGTGCCGATAAACCTTTATTATGTCCCATTCTTATTTGAAGGGAAACATCGGAGTCATATATATAAAGTTGAGCATAAGTAGCTTCTTAATCCGCATTGGATAATAGAGCTCCTGAAAGGTAGCGCAGCTCTCCGTAAATGCGAAAGCTATATGTATTATGTCCTTGCAGAATGCTTACATCAATTTTTGCACCTAATGATGTAAATGCATGTGCTACATTATATTGGCAAATGTTCTTGCGAAATTCTGGACAAGTGTCAACTTCACCATCAAAGAGCATTCGTAAAAAAGGTGGAGGATCATGAAGGAGGGGAAGGACAACTTTTCCATTTAGACAACATGATCCAAATTTTAGATTTTTTCTTAAAGAATTTGTTAAGCATTCATCTAACCAATGGAGTGTGCTGCAATGACTACACTCTATATCCATGTGACCGAGGTCATGTTGCATATTATCTTGGTTTTGGCAAGACATAGTCAGGTTGATATCTAGTTCAATGGTCGATAATCATTCGCGTCTCCTTCGCTGTTGCTGTGTAGTGGCTCTTTTATTCATTTTTTTCTTTTCATCTTGCTCATATTTTCTCCTTTTCTGTTGTGCGATAGCTCTGTTATTTATTCACATTCTTTGCTTTGCGTATATAAATATATCAATTTAATTGGAAGGAATTTATTTCAAAGCAAGAAAAAAAAAAGATTACATGCTAATAACGCGTCGATATAACAAATGTAAGTTTATAATTTATAGTTCGTTATAATACTACCAGCAATTGAATATTATCACCTCTCATTCTAACACACAATATTAGGATCTTATAAGACGGAAGACTTTATTTGTGAAATCTTATATCATTATATATGAAAATCTCAGAACATTTGGGTTTATATGGACTTTTAGGGAGCATAAAGCATAGGTTCTAGCAGTTCCAAAATGAAGCCAAGTTATACAACTCTGTTTTAATATCAGCATCCTAGACCTTTAGATCACAATCTCGTAAACTCAATAACAATACTCTTTAAGGCAAATTCATTATATCAGGTACATATATAAATACTTTAATTAGAACAAATTTCTTTAAAGCGGGAAAAGAAAAAATACTATGTGTTAATAACACATCAATAATTAACAAATATTAACCAATTATATAATTTAAATTAAGTTTTAGTTCACAGATTGCACATACTGTATATGAAATACGGTGTTACTACTGGTGATTAAATATTATCTCAACAACCTTTTATTCTAACATTAATATAGAATATGATATTCAGGATCTTTATAAGACAAAAGGTTTTATTTGTGAAATCTCATATCGCAAATATCGAAAATATGTGTTATATGAGAAGTCTTATAGAATGTTTGGGTTCACATAAGGGTATAATGCGTGGGTTTCAGCAGACCCAAAATGAAACAAAATTGTGCAACTTTAAATTGCAATATCTGAACTTCACTAATTATATTCTTCAGGAGCATTTAAAACGAATTCTTACCATGTCAAACAAAGAAACATATAAATATAAGCGATTTTTTTCTCAATATACGAAATTCCCGGTGGTCATCTCTACTATCTCGACAAGATCCGAATCACTTACCCTACATAAGAGAATCATGGCAGATACAAAAGACATAAAACGAATGTCTGTCATTAAGGAGAGGTCAGGCCTAGAAGAATTTGATTCTCCCTTCGACTCTGTAAACAATGATAGGTTGATAACACACAGATCCCAGCTTTTAAACATAAATAAAATAACGTTTTTTACTGATGGATCTATCCGAGACAACAAAGGCACAGTGGGATGGGTAGTCAAAGAGCAATCTTATTTATGGTTTAACACCGCACTTATACATCAATTTGACATCACTAAGGTAGAATTAATTTCTATCCTATCTGCTATTTATGTCACACCACTGGGTAGAAACATAATAATTTCTACGGATAGCCAAAATGCTATAGATCTTATTTATAAAACTCTTAAGTGCACATATAACTCCCATAGACACAAATTGTCTAGAATCCTAAACCTAATCAGAAGGTCTCTTTGGTCGAATAACATTATTCTTACTATGGCAAAAGTGAAGAGGCATTCCAATAATTTCTGGAACGATAAGGCGGATACATTGGCAAAAGAAGGATATAATAGTGACTTACTTATTATCAAATGAGTGATAAGTAAAAATTTTTTATTTTTATTTGAAACTATATATTACTAAAACTCACTTATATTTATCACTCCAGAGATCATGAATAATTATCCCATACTGTTATTAGAGAGTTTAGCATTTTATCCAATCAATTATAGAGGTCTCCAAAAATACCTTCACCCCACTTGTGAGTGGTGCTTTCACTTAACTCATATCAAATAACTATGAAAAAAATTTTTTATAAAAAAAAAAAAGGCACGTGTATAATACAATTTACTTTGTTTTATAATAAACCTGACCAGATTTTGAATTTTGCTGAATTGATTAGGTGACCTCCAAAAATACGTGTCATGTCCTTTTACCCCACTTGCAGTGGTGTTATTACCCAACCCATATTGATAACTACAAAAAAAAATGTTTAATAGATAATAAAAAAAAAAATTTAAAAGTGACATGTATACAACTTACTTTGTTTTATAATAAATCCGGCCGGCAGCTTTTGTATTTTGTAGAATCAACGATTAGGGCGTTCTCCGAAAATACAGGTCATACGTTCTTTTCGTACCACTTGCAGGTAGTACTATCATCAATAATTATGAAAGCATCTTTGTTTTTTGGTTGTATCTTTGTATCTCGCTATACGTACGGGATTCGAATCACATTATTAATGCTGTGGCTTATATCACGTGTACATTATTCAAACTTGCAACCAATCAGAGAGCTTCTTTATCTCATACTGTTTATCCATCTGTTCTGTTTTGTATAATAGATATTACATATTGATTAAGATATAACTATTTTAATCTTTTTAAAATTTAATACTCAGAAATTTAAATCAATAAAAAATCACATGATTAATCAATATCATATGATATAAAATTTAAGGTTATATTTTTTTAGGGTAATAAAATTATACCTTAAATTTTGGTTCATCTTCAAAAATAATTACCTATATAAAAAAATTATAAAAGGCTTATTATATTTAATAAATGTTATTAAAATTGATTTGTTTTTGTATTATATAAATGTTATTAAAATTGGTTTGTTTTTGCATAATATAAAATTATTTTTAAGAATTTTTAAAATTTCAAAAACTTTTTTTTTAATATAAAATTTATGTTTTTTAATAAAATTCAATTAAATTTTAAGTTAAGTTAATTATTAAATAATTTTTTGTACTAAATAATAAAAAATAATAATTATATTATTTTTATTATAACTTTTATTTAACAAATTTATATATTGAAATAATTTTAATAATTTTTATTATTTCTATTTTGTAATGTGAACTAAAATTAATTATTTAAAAAAATTTTTTAATATTATATTTTTTAAATATTTTGGTAAACTTATTTTTTATATTCTTAAATATATTAATATAGATTTTTATCTTTTTTTTTTACTGTTAAATGAGGTATTTCTCATAATCTTTATTAATAGAGTAAAATTTATTACATGATTAATATTAAGATATTAAGATACATTGCTATATATGTCAGTCTACCATCATATTAGATATATTTCTGATAAAAAATCATTGAGCAAGGAAAAAGAAAGTAACTATCTAATTTTGAAGAGCTAATACCTCCTTAATAATTTATTCTGTCCTAAAAGGGCATGGATAAATTTTAAGAAAAAATTTTGAATATTATATTGGTAAGTTCAGTTTTTGTTAAATTGATTTGTTGTTGTTTGTTGGATTAATAGTTGGGTTTTGTTAATGTTATAAGTTGTTGTTGTTGTTGTTGTTTTTCCTATATTTGGTGTTTTGTGTAATGTTAAAAAATTTTTCCTCCTCAATTATATCTTTGTTTTTTGGAATCCATATGTATTGATAGATGAGTTTGAAAGTTTCGGTTTGAATTTGATTTAGAGTTTTTAAATTCTGTTGATTTGGTTTCAAATTGTTGAAAAGATTTTTAAATTGAAGTGTACTTATTGCAAAGTTGTTTAAATAGATTGCAGAGTTGATAGTTGATAGGATTTGGTCAGAGTTGAAGTTTATGTTATTTTTGAATTTTTTGTTAAGAAGTATTTGAGTATTATTTAAAAATTTTTTTGATTGTTAATAGAGCTTAATTGCACAGCCAAAGATGGTAAATGGTTTTTGTGTAGATATTATAGTAGAAACAGGTATCATTTGTGTATATATTTGGCAAGGTGATGTGGAGATAGGATTTGGTTGAAGGTATATTGGAGAGTATTTTGTGATAAAAATTATATATTTTGGATTGGTTTTATATAGTTGGAATAGATATATTTTTTAAAATCAGAGTGTTAAGAAATAGTGAAAAGTCTGATTTAAAGGTTTGTTATGCTCTTTGAGAGAATATTATTTCTGTGGAGCGAATAGTTTTGTTTATTTGTTTAAGATATTGTCTTATTGGTAGAATGGATATGTCATTTGAATTTTTGAGAATTTATGATATTGGAAGTAAATTGATTATGTTTATTTATGGAATTTGGATGTTGATTAATTGAGTTTTAAATATAGATAAGATAGGTTTGTAAAAGATATGAGAAATCTAAAGGGTTTGAAAAATATTGCGAATGTTTTAGATTGTGTTGAAATATAGAATTTTGTATTTTTTTCTATAATTAGTAGGAGATGAAGCAAAAATGTTATTTTTTAATTTTGGATGTTTTGAAAAGAAGATATAGTTTTTGGAATTGTTAGAGGAAAGAATGATTATTATTATATATAACAGAGAGAGAAGAGAGTTATAGTTGAATTTGATTACAAAAGACTTATAATATTGAATGAAATTCCAGGTGATTATTATTATGTTGAATTTATATTTGTATGTTAGAAGAATTTCAAGTGGAAGATCATCATATTTAGGAAGAGAATTAATTATTAGTTGTAATATTATTGAGATGTGTTTTTGGATTAGTGATTTGTGAAGGTCTGATCAATTATTATTTAAGAGTTATTAAGAGATAGGTCTGTGTGAAGTAAGTTGAAAAGTCATTTTTTGTTGCTTTTAATTTGATTGTGTTATCAGGTTATTTTTTGATGAATAAGTTTAGTGAGTTTAGAGATATTAGAAGTTGGCATTCATGGAAGTTTGCGTGAATATTGTAGAGACATTCTTGGCATTTAGAGAGTATTATTAATTTGTTAGGATTGTGATTGTTATAGGACTAATAGTTGATAAGAAGATTGTTTGCATTTGTTTTTTATTTTTTTTCTATTATTATTTCATTATTTATAAAAGTTGCAATTTATTTTCTTTTTTTGTTTAATTAGATTAGATTTGTACCAGTTTGTTAATATTGTTGTTGTAATAGTAATTTATACCAGAGAGGTATTTTGCCATGGATGTTAAATCCAAATCTGGTGGAAATATGTTGCCAGTTTATTAAGTTGTTGTTGTTATATATAAGTAGTTGTTCAATGTAGAAAATGTTTTTCTTTAAGAGTTGATTTGCAAATGTTGACCAATTTTTATAGTGTAATAGAAGTTGATAGAAAGATGCATTTCCTCTTGAAATTTTGTGATGGCAGTTTGGTTTGGAGCAGAATATAATATTGTAGTGTTTGATGAGATATATTGAATATGTTGTTATGTTATGTTTGATAGCTTGATAGTTTTGAAAGATACAAAGAGATTGGCAGTTTTGTATTTGTATTGCATTGATTTCTGATTTTTTATTTGACTTGGTAGTGGGGTTTGATAGTGCATATTGGAGATTGAAGATTAGAACTTCTAATTGTAGATCTGATATAAACTTGATATTGAAAATGTATGGATTGTAGAATCATAATTGTGAAAGTATTTTTTCAATATTAAATTTGTGCTTGATTATTGAGTTGATTTTTCTTTGTGCTTTGTTTAGCATGTTTGGTGTAAGGAAGGTTGCTTGTAATTTGTATTTTATTTGTGGGATAAGTACTTTGTTGTAGATCTATGCTGCCATGTGACCTGTTGTAAATTTTGAGTTAAAGAATTGGATGATTGATTTAGTATCTTCAAGAATTTTATTACAGTTGGATATGAAAATGCTGTATTCAGAAAGCCAGATATCTAGAATTCTGATTGATTTTTTTTTTTGGAGGCTGGGGAGATTAAAGTTGTTTCTTGAGATTTTTTTTGTCTGATATTTTACTATATAGTATAATTAGTTTGATTTCAGTAGGGTTGGCTTTGATGTCATTAAGTTTGAAGAATCCTGTTACTACAGATGGTGAACAAAATATTGTAGATACCTAAAAAAAGTTTTTTTAAAAAAATTGTACTTAATAATTTTTTTTTTTAATAAATTTTAAATATATAGTTAAAACAATATATTTATTTAATATCAATATTTTGTTGGTCCTTCTTTAGCCACAATGCAAGCTGCAATTCGTCATGGCATACTTGTGATCAACCATTGATACATCAGTAAAGATATGTTATTCCAATATTTTTGAACAATCTGATTCAAATCAGAAAGACTTGCCAGTTTAAAAACCTGTTGTTTAACAATATGCCATAGGTTCTCAATTGGATTAAGGTCTGGACTTTGAGGTGGCCAGTCCATAATCCAAATTTTATTAGAGTTAAGAAACACTGTAGTAATCTTTGTGGTGTGTGGAGTTGTATTGTTATGCTGAAAAATAGGACGGCTGCTGTGAGACCAGTTAGGGATAGTATCAATTTCCGGTAAGAGATGTTCTTTAAGTGTGTCAACATAGGATGCTGCTGTAAAAGAAATAGAAAAAAAAATTTAGATTTTATTATTCGCTTTTTCACTTTCATTTTCATTTTCATTTTTATTTTTATTTCCTGTTTCATTTTTTTTTCTGCCCTTTTTTTTTATAACCATAAATTATGGCTTTTTTTTGTGCATCAGTTAGATCTTTTTTAGTATCCATATAAAAATAAAAAAGCAGTTATTACGAAAAAACCAGGAAAAAGAAAAACATCAATAAAATTTTTTTACAATAATAAATTTATTTATTTATAATTTTTTTTTATTATTTAACATGTAATAAATATACTATAAAAATTTTAATTGATCTTATTAAGTCTAATTTTTTTTAAAAAAATTTTTTAAGTGTCCACAATATTTTGTTTACCATTTGTATGTTTAAATTGAATTTTTGAGTTTGCAAGCAGATTAAAATTGTCAATATATGCAATAGTATTGTGTTTAAGTTGTGATAGTTGTTGGGTTAGAGCAGTAATTTGGAGGTCATAAAAGATTATCCATCAGAGAGATGAAAGTGTTTTTCCTTGATCAATTCCATTGGGAATAATAATTTGTTATGTAAGGCCTGAGTCTGTAATTATTTGATATGTGTGGTTTATAAGGATATTATTGGTTAGAGAAATGAAGGAGTTTGATATTTAAAGACATTGTATTAATCCTTTGAATATATCCAAGTTTACTGAGTCAAAGGCTGTACTGATATCAAGAGAGAGAATCCATAATTCTTTTTGTATAAGTTTGTAGAGGTTATAGGTTGAATTGAAAATTTGAATTGGTTCAAAAGTGCTTTAATTAGAAAGACCTAGAAAGTTTGCTTTTTAAGAATGTTGTGGGTCATTAGAATGTGGCTGAATCTTTTTGTTAAAATTTTGATAAGTATTTTTCTGAAGGAGTCGACTAATGTTATGGTCACATTTTCTAAATATTGTATTTCCATTGTAATTTTTTACTGATTAGGAAGATATGGTAATTTTTTTTGGTCTGTTGGAATTTTCTACATAGATAGTATTTGATTAAAGATTGTATGGAAATAAGGAGTAAGTATTTTTTGAGTTTGTTGAATAAAAAAATATGTGACTTTGGAGGATCTGGGTACTTTATTGTTTGGTAGTGAGTTGATAGTTTTAGTGATTTTTTATTCAGTAATTGGGCTTATAAGTATATGTATATCATATATGGAAGATTTAATATTATTAAGTGAAGAATAAATACTATTTTTTCTATTTGTGAAGGAGTTCATTGTTGATATTTCATTTATGGAATATATTTTTGTAGTGGTTTGTGATTATTTGATGGATTTGAGATGTGTTAATAATTACTTTGTCATTAGTGAAGTCAATAATTTTTATGAAGGGTGTATAAGGATTTTTGTAATTAAGTATTTGTTTTATCATTATTTTTGGTTTGTCTTGAAGATTAATTATTCATTGGTTTATAATTTTGTTAATTGTCTTTTTCCTTTGTAAGTCATTTTCAGTTTTGAGAAATTTATGAATAATTTTGAATAGTTTTTTAAAAGAGTTGATTTGATTATTTTTGTTGATGTGGAGGAGATTAAATTCTTTCAGATCTTTTAGTATAGATTGATTAGGTGGTTTAGAGGATTGTAATATAAGATTGCATATATGGGATTTGATGGTTTGTAGTTTTTTTTATAGAGGATAATATATTTTTTGCTGAAGATTTATAATATATTTTTGCAAGTTTTTGTTTTTGGAACTAGTTTATTTAGAGTTTTAATTATGATTGAATTTAAGAGTTTTCAGGTTTCTTGGATGTTTGATTTCTTTAAAAAGTAGCTTTAGATTATTATCGATGGTTGTATTTATTTTTTCCATTTTTCTATTGTGACTTTGTTAAAGTTGAAGTAAATAGTAAGTGTTTTTTTTTTAGTTTTTGTTATTAGGAAGTTGAATAGTGTAAATGTGATGATTTTGTGGTTGCTATGGAATTCTGGCTCAGTGTTGATTATTTGTGTCCTGATAGATTATGAAACAATATTATTTGAGATTCAGATTTGATTAATGCAATTTGACCTGTGGGTCCTAAAAGAGTATACAGTATATAGTGTTATCGGTACACAACAAGTCTGTTGCTAATCCAGACCAGATTGTCATATAACAGTAAGTATGTAGGGCTTGTGTCGCTTGCTAACTAGAGGCACTTGTTAATAAACTCACTTCTCTTTTATTACCGACCTGATCCTCTACCACAATCCTTTATGGACTTTTAGAATTCTTACAGTGGCTAATAACCAGTTAAGGCAAGTTTATTAATTGTACTGGTGCAAATACAATGAGTACAACTTTATACAATATCGGTAGTTTCTTTCTACTTTAACAAGCTAAACCCTCCCTATTTATACTTGCCGCAATGCGTAGACTGATCTACCATTGTGTCCTGCAAATTCCCACTTAAACTATTTAAACTTCTTGATGCTGAGTTCAATAAATCGCACTATGTCATGTGACAAACATCAATTCCAGCGACCTATATCTTTTTCCCTGCTAACAATGGTTTTGTAAAAAAAGAAAAGACATAGTATGTCAATATAGTTTCTTTTTAGTTTTTTGTAAATGGTTGCTTTGTGTTTTGGTTTAGATTTTTGTGTTCTGTCAATTGAATTGGATGTCAAGTTAAAATCACCCATAATAATATGTGAGATATTTTTTAAGAGATTATTATTAATAAGTGTTTCTAAATATGAAGTGGTTTTTTTTCTTGTATTTGCGTTATATGAAAGGTAACTTGTATAATATATATTTTTATTTTGAATTTAAATTGTAGATATATTAAAATGATATATCCTTGGGATTCAGAGGTTTTATAGTGTAATGGTGTAACAGCGAGTCAGTCGCTAACTCTAGCAGAGATTCGCGTAACCGTTACTGGGGTAATAAATGAATGGGTGATTTTAGGCATGTTTGTATTTGACCGAGTCTTTATTAATTTCTCACTTCTATGTTCACTACTTTTCTTCCGTGTCTCTTCACTTCTCTATATTTTACATGTTATTTATACTTTACATTTGGCTATGGCGGCTTGGGTACAGAATAATAAGCTATAGTACAATGATGGGGCTTAGGCTATCTTACATAATTTCTCTCGTCAATTTTCTTCGTCACTCGTTGTTACCTAATTATTAAAGCCGACTTACTATTGTCATGACTATTGATCACGTGATTACAGTCGTGTCCCATTTCTCCCTGTTACAATAGAAATAGTTTGAGGAATTTTTGTTTATGATTATAGAGACTCTTGCTTGGCTTTGGTTAAAATTATTGAATATATAATGAAGTTGTCGATTATATGAGAAATTTTTTTATTAAATTAGAGTTTTGTTTCAGAAAGACTGAAGATGTTGTAATTATTATTTTTAATATATTGTAAAAGGCAGTTAAGTTTTGTATGGTCATTAAGACCTTTTGTATTAAAAGAATCTATTTCAAGTAATTAGTATTTTATATTGGTAATGGTTTTTTTATATGTGATTTTTTCTAGGTTTTTTGCAATTGAAAAGTTTTTGACAGGATTGTTTGTATTCATTATTGTTTAAAGAAGTTGAAGAATTTTATTAATGGTTCAGGAAGTTCAATTTGAATGATATATTTGTTAGTAAGCCTTTGAAAGACAAAATATTCTTTGAGTTTGTGGATTTTTGAAGTGAAGTTAACATTGTTGATTATAGGAATATCTATTTCAATATTGTTTTGAGTTAAATATTTTTAAGTTCAGTTGGGTTTGGGATAGAAGATTTTAATTGAATTTGAATTTATTCATCTGGAATTTTAGAGAATTAGAAGAATTGGTATGCTTTAATAATATTTTTTTTAAGGAATTTTTTGTTAGTGATTGGAAAATTTGTGTTTGCTTTTTTATTGACGATATTAAAGTCTTCTGAAAGAGGTGGTTTGATTTGGATTATTTGATCTGTTGTATTTTTTTGTTTTGAGATATTGATTCACTCTTTTGGGAAGGATGTCTGGAAAAAGTATTTTTTTGAGAGAGAATTGAGAAGATAAGGAATATCTATTAAGTTTTTTACAGAAATGTGGATGTTTATTTCCAGGTTAATGATTTTGTCTGATGATGAAGAAAGTTTTTTTCTGATGAAAAAATAGTTATTTGGTAGAAGTTTGAAGTAATATGTTTTGTGAAAAAGTATGACTAGTTCTTAGAGAGTTATTGTGCTATCTCTGGGATTAAAGGAGAAAAAACTTGATAATTTAGACCTAAGTAAGTGGTATGTTAAGGAAAGTAGTTTTTTTAAACATGGTAGTTCAAAGTACAATTCAGGAAGTTTGAAGGAGATTTGATATTCTTCATGTAGATAGTTTTTATAATAAGAGAATCTACTTAGTTTGCTGCATTTTTTAATTGGGAAGATTTCTTTGTACTTTGGTAGAAGATTGTTTAGGTTTTCAGGAAGTGGTGATTTGATTTTGAAGTAGTTTTCTAGTAATTTTTGAAATTTGTGATAGGATCTAAGTATATCTAGTATTGGAATAAGTTGGGATTTATTAATTATAGATAGATTGCATAGTAGTTTGATTTTGATTTGGGGTGGAATTTCAATTGGGAAGAGTGGCAATTCAGAAAGAATATTGTTTATGTGTTTCTTAAGCTTTTCCTTTAATTCTGCATAGTCAATAAAAGATTGAGGTTTTTGAATAAAATAATTAATAAGATAAGAGAGAGAACTGGCAAGTTTATAAAAAGGGATATTGTTAATATCAATAGTTCTCAAATAAATAATTGATAGAATGGTGCAGACAATCACTTGAATTTTTTTTTGTTTCAAAATTTATACAGTTACGATTGTATTCTTTTTTGTATTTTTCTTGAAAATCTTTTTCAATTTTGTTAAACTACTTTTGGTGAGCTGGTTTGATATCATTTTTGTAATGAAGGAATTGAAAAAGTACAGTCTTTAAATTTGAGTTTGTTGAAAATTGGTTGAAAGAAATATGGTGGGTATTTTGGTAATTTTCTAATTTTAGCAATTATATTGATAATTGTAGAAATATTGTTGAGTACTGGGAGTAGTTGATTGGTTAAAAGTTCTGTTTCTTTGTAAAGAGTTTCAAATTGTTTGTTGTCATATATTTGTTGAAGTTCTTCTTGAATTTCTTGATCAAAGAAGGATGGTCATGTATTTAATTGAGATGGTTGAGTAAGTGTGGAAATAAATTTGGAGAGTTGGTTGAGGTCAATGACATATTTGAAGTTTATAAATTATAATTGATCTGTAGATTTGATTTTACCAATATCTATGAAGTTTGAAATAGCAATAGAATTATTAGGAGAACTGATCATTTGTTGAGAGTAAGATGTGCTTGGTTATGTACTATTGGTAGAGAGAGGGTCTGTAATATTTAATGTGTAGGGACATTATAATATTAGGATTAATAAAGGAAAACTTTATTAAATATGAGAGAAACCAGACAACTCTGTTATTTCCCAAAGGAAAAAGGGCTTCCTTATATAGATAATTTTTCTATATAAATAAATAAAGTAATAATACATAATTGAATATAATACATATAATCTTATTGGTCCTTCAAAAATCATATGCATGTAATAAAAGATAAAAATAAAATAAAAGCAAATAGAAAATAAATAATAAACATTAGAAAAAAACTCTTCCTGTCAATTAATTTTTTGCTCAAAAATTTGCTTATTTGGTAACAAGCTCTCTCAAGAAACTTTTCAACTCAAAGCACTTCCAAGTGCTCTCACCCACTAACTAACTCCTATCATGGAGCACTTAACAACAAACAGTAACAAAAAACAGTTCTTACATGACACTATTCACCAGGACTTAAATCAATTTTTTCAAATTTACTACCTTGACCTCAGCAATAATAAAATTATCCGAACAGAATTTGCAAGATCTCTCCTTATCACCAACCTAACAAACTTTCCTAATCAATTTCTCATTGTTAAAGAGGAAAAAAACATTGAGGAAATTGTTAAAACAGGAGCTACCAATGACATCCGTATTCTAATTTTTATAACTGAAATATATAAAAACAGAAACAGAAAAAACCAAGGAAACCTACCCCAAACCCTCTAACTCTCTAACCAAAGAAACATTCCTCTTAACTTTCAATTCATCAGTAACATAGTTGAAAAAATGAAAAAAACCCAACTCAATATTGAACTTTACAACTATCTTCAAGAATTTCTCGCTCTTTTCCAAGGAACTTCAAAAAACTCCAATCAGCTTATCCCTGAAAATGATTGACCATCCATCACCTCCCTTGTTCCCCAAAAAGGGAGTGACAATCAATCAAACACAACAAAATCTCATGCATTCCAATTGTCTATCACGTCAATCCTGCCTCAATCTAGTAACTCCTCCACCAATAAAACTACAACTAATATACCAATGAAATTATCTGATTTGGATTTTACCCCCAAACAAACCAATAAAATGACTGTTATTCCAACTTCCCCTTTTGACAATTCTATAACTATATCTAATCTCAGTATGGAAATAAGCGAAATTCAACCTACAAACCAATCAAATTTCATAATGATTGATGACATCATCGACCTGGATGAACTGTCCAAAACCCCTTCCCAAACCAAAACCTTTCCATATACTTGGTCCTCCTCCTTTGAGCAACAAGTTAACGAAGAACTCCAAGAAATCAGAGACAACAAACAATATGAAACCCTTTGACTTGACATTGAAAAATTAGTTAACAATTTTCTTTCAGCTCCAAACAATATTCAAATCATTATTCAAACTCTCGACACTATTCTCAAACTTCCCAACTATCCACCTCATCACTTTAAAGCAATTATGAACAAAATTAGCTTCAAAGATCGTATTTTCTTCAGTTCTTTTATTCAAAACAGAAAACCTTATGCCAGCCCATCAAAAAGAGTTCAACGAAATTGAACAAGATTTTCAAAACAAATACAAAAGCAAAAACAAACTTCATTTCATTAACTTCCAAACCAAAAAAAAAATTCGATCTATTATTTGT
>CAJVPV010001054.1:0-17584 GCA_910591835.1 Acaulospora morrowiae
TGAATTGCTTTTGTTTTGAAAAAGTTATTTATATTTATGTCATATAAATAAAATTCCAAAAAGTTTTGCAACACACTATAAGTCTACAAAATTGATTATTTATAAAATTTTAGTTATAAAGACCTATGGGTCTATAGCATAATGGTAATGTTCCATAGGTCTTCAAAAGAAGATCCAGGATTCAAACCCACCTGGTTACAAAATTTATCACTTTCATGATTGGTTGACCAGCTTCCAGTTCATGTCATACTCAATTAACCATAAATCAATTTCTAAATTTAGTTAGGCTGCATAAAGATGGGACCTCTGGTCTTTCTGATAATCACAGACTGAAAACAAATCAAAGCAAAGAAGATTATATAAGGAAAGACTTCTGATCTAACTCCAATTATAAGCCCATATATCCTCCTAATATGGCAGACTCTATAATAAGAAACATGTTAACCAGATCAGGTAACTTTAAAGAGAATCACTGTAGAGATATGAATGCATGGATAAAGCTTGTAGCCACTTTATAGAAGTTGCACCCTGCTTGGTATTCATACTCCTAGATTTGATAGCTTAAGCCAACTAAGAGCTTATGGAGTGTTTACTGAAGGATTTAGGAGTCACATTCCACTTGGTCTAATGGTCTCCATATTTGATAATATGTGCCAACTATAAGAATAACTCTTGGAGCATTTACTAGGAAGTATAAAAAAATAAGCCTATAGGTACTGTGGTTGCATAAGCTGAATATATAAATGTGATAAGGAACCTAGTAATGATTAATATGTTAAAATTAAGGTTGAATCTTACTAAGCATAAACTAGAATATGGACATACTTACTGTATAAAATATTAAGTTGATATTCTGATAAAAAAAGCAGATAGTGTCAGTTAATATTAGCATTAGTTAATAGACTGTTCACATGTATAAGAACTTGTAATCCTAACCGATTTCATAATAAAAGTCATGTATGTATCACACTTTAGCTCTTAAAAAAAAATAATAAATAAAAAAAACAAAATCTTAGTTATATATATTGAACTACTTTACTATTTTTTTTTTTTTAAAGTAGGTAAACATCATTTTTTTATTTGATTTGTATATGTCAGAATATACATCATAAAAGAAACAACATCTTTTATATACTATTGTGATAAATTAAATGCTAGCTTGTCTACAGCAACTACTTGACTAATATTAAAAAGAAAGTTTAAAACAATATATCTTGCCAAGAAGCACTAAGCAGCTATAAATACCTATCTAGTATTAGGGAGGAGGAATTAGTCAATAATAAGATTAGATTTTTAATACATTTGGTATAGTTATATTTACAGTAGATAAAAGAGTTAGTAACTATAGTGAATAAGTCAACAGTAATTTTTTGTGAGGAGATGTTGGTGAATGAGGCTTTGTCTTGTAGATTGTGAATACAGATAGTTCTGATAGAGTAAGATAAAGTGGGAGATTTGTTGTTAAGGTTCCACTTAATTCCTGTGATTGGTGAGGTATTGGCTGTTGAGCAACTAGGTTTTCAGATTAAGCTATACAGCTGAATCAGGACTTTTAATACTGTCTCAATCCAGTTAGAAAAATTGGAAACTGAAAATATTAAGTCTGTAATGTCACATGACAATTCGATAACTTGTTATATATTTAAAATTGGAGATTGGTTGTTGTCTGGTTGAAGTATTTGATTAATGGTTGTGATAATTTGTTCAGCCTCTTTGGAAGTTTTAGAATATTTGAAAACATGTTTTATATCTTTAGTATAGAGTTTGTATCTTAGATATAGAGTGTTCAGATACTGGCTGGAATATAACTAATGTAATTGTTAACAAGTACAGTATATAGGATTCCTGATAGTAATTTGATTCTAAATATGATAAGATTGCTATAATTATTATTGCATAGTTTCTTGATCTCTTTGTTGAATTTATTGATAATTTTTAAGTCATGTAAGGTATGTATTGTTAGCATCAAATTTGTAGTAGGGAGCATGACATGACATGTGGAGTCCGGCGCGGTGCCGCATGGGGCATCGATCATGCATCAATTATGCATGATTGATGGGCGCAAAGCTTGTCAAAGTTTAGTACTTTTGCATAACGCGACGATAGATTTAGAGACGCGTCGCAGTCATATAAATAGCAGTAATATTCAGATGTAAAAAAGAGAGACAGAAGCAATTAATAAAATACTACTTTTGCGAAACCCAACTGCTTGTACCAGTGCAATGATAATTAATAAACTTACCTTATTTGTCTTTTAGTCATCTTAGAGATAATCCGCCGCCCTATAGTTTGACAGGGGAGATCAAAAGAGGAGACTAATTAAACCAAGGGAAAGATTAAGATAATTATCACCACATGTACCTTTGGTATCGCCAGCGACACAGACCCACTCACCTAATGTAGCACGAGTCTTGGTCTGAATTGGCGACAGACTCGCCATTGAGGATAACAGTATGTATTGAAAAGTTTGGAAGACAGATGAACTTTTACAAATCATATAGTCTCTTATGATGCTAAAGATCTTTTTGTACCATTTGACACTGCTTCAAAGGCAAGAGTTGTTAATTAGTAGACTTTCAGGAAAGTGTAATAGGGGATTGTTCCATTGGATAGTTTTGGATATTGTTGGTTTGAATTTAGGTTTGGTATATATGATTTGGATGAATATTTGTTGTATTTGTTGATTTATTTTTTGAATTAATACAGAGAAGTTGATTTTGACTATTCTTCTGAAGTACTTAGGGATTGGTTGAAGGATTTTCTTGTTGCTTCTGATTTCAATGATATTGCAATATGAATTTTACTAGGTGATATCCAATATTGCAAATATAATGTTGTCTGGCAATAGGCATGGATTGAGAGATATAACTTTAGTATCATATAATTAGATTATCCTTATATAATTAAATGTGAATATGATGCTGTGAGCCAATTTTTTGTAATAGAGTTTGAGGGCTGAAAGTGTTAAGGATGTTGATTTCTTATAGCATGTGTTTGCTATCTTGTGGTAAGTTAAAAATTTCCTCTATAATATTAAATAGATAGTATTTTGAACTGTTGAATGGATTGAATGATATCTATAATATTGAGGCAGAGGAGCTTGTGAATTCTAACCAGCAGAAGCTATAAGAGATTGAACCGATTGGACAACCTGGATATCTGATAAGATTATTATTGTGATCAACTATAAAGTGTTTTCCTTTGAGTATTATTCTTTCATGTACTAGTCGATATCTCTTGTGGACTTGAACTATTGTATTGATATTGTAGAAAAACTAGAATGTTGATTTGGGGTTTGGGACAGACTGTAGGATCCATATAGGTTTTGAGTATTTGAAAATGTTTTAACCAATTTGATTCTGGACCAAGATGAATTATGCCTATGTGAGAGATAAGTTGGGGCCATGTAAGTTTAATGGTGCTTTGGAATTTTAATAGTTGGTTAGTGAATTTTATATTAAGAGTGTTAGTTGTGTTGATTGCTGTTTTTTTTAGCTGGAATTAAAAGAAAGAGAATAGAAAGCCAATTGAGTTTTTAGCATTATTGAAATGGAAAGGACACTTTATTGGACATATTTGAATTTTGAAGTTTTTGATTGTTTTTGCTGCATAAAGAATTCAGTTGTCTTGTTCAAACTTTTCAGGATTGCAAATTGAACAGAACAAAATTGCTTCTTTTGCTTGAATAGATCAGATGTCTTGTATTGTATATTGTCTAATAGATGGGATAGAAAGTTTAGATACCAGATTACCTATAAGTATAGTTTTTTGTTTTTCTTCAAGTATTGATAGGTTAAGGTTACTGCGGCTTGTCAGAATAGTGTTGGAGTATTTGAAGGAAATCCTGTATGCTAATTTTATTAGCTTGTTAATTTTTGTTTGAAACAATCTGAGTGCTGAATTGTTGAGAAATGATGAGAGCAGAAAGTACTCAAATTTTCTTAGAACAATTCAATTACTAATTTGTTGTTTGATTTCTCCTTTCCAGTTGTGTTTTAAGAGTTTATTGATAATTTGTAACAATGTTTGAATAAATGTTTTTTTGTTGCATTTGAGAAAGTTTCTGAATGAAATTAGTGTTCCAAGGTATTTAATACTTTAATAAGGTTTGATAACCTGGATCTGATGATTGTCAAATTCTATGATATTCTGTGCACCCTATCTGACTTTGATATTATTTATAATTTTGGTTTTGTCTTTGTTACAAGTAATGCTATTTATAGTAAAGAATTGGTTAGCAATTTGAAAAAGATTTTTCATTTTTTGTCTGAAGTCTGCTATAAGAGCTAGGTCATCTATATATACTAATGTTTTGAGGACTCTATACTCTTGGACTCAATAATATTGAGACAGCTTGATGATTAAGGGGTCATAGAAGATAACCCAAGTAATTGGTAATAGCATTTCTTCTTGCTCTACTTCATTGTTAATGATAAATGGCTTAGTGGGATCAAATGGAGAGTTGATAAATACATCTTTTTTGGTTAGTATGTTGATGAGAAGATTGATAATTTGATCTGGGCACTTGATTTTTTCTAGCGATTTCTTGATTGCTAATATGGGAGCTGAATCAAATACTTTGGCAACATCAAGAGATGCAAATCTAAATTCTTTGTTGTTAACATTTGTAGCTTGAAGGGTTGAATTGACAATTGCAAGTAGTTCCATGGTACTTTGTCTGAAAAGGTCAACACAGTTGAACCTTGATAAAATATTGTTTTTCTAAGGGCTTCGAAAAAGTACCAAACTGGTATCAAAATGGTACTGATTTATAGTAAATTTAATATATGTGTTGTGACTATACATATTTCCTTATTACTATAAAAGAAAACTTGATTGACAATACGATTCCAAATTAAATACGATTTTCAATTATTTACTAATTGTTACTTAGTAATATGAACATAATATGGTTTTTGAAAAATGTTTAAATTAAATATGAACACATGTATAGTTATAATCTACTTATATGCTTTTATAGTAAATTTAAGTATCAAAGTGATATCAAACTAATATCATTAGAAGCCCTAGTTTTCCTTAAGAATCTTGGTTAGTTTTTTGTTAATTAAACCTGTAAAGATTTTTCTAGAAGAGTCAACTAGTGAGATTGGTCTGGTATTAGCTAGTTTGTGACTCCAGACAACTTTTTTTGGAATTAAGGTAATGATGGTTTGCTTCTATTGTTTGGATATTAAAATGGATTGTAGGGTGTTGTTATTGTCACCAGTGAATCTGTCACTAAAATAGTTTACTTTTCGCATGACAATAGTCCGAACGCTGGATTTCGGCACTAAATAAGGTAAGGCTTTAACTCTGAGGTGAATTACGATTTGACTGACTTTCACATACTGGTTAATCCCTTTTTGATCGTCTTTTCCTAGACGTGTCTCAAGATTATAAATGTTGCTCTCTTATGGTGCACAACAGTAATGTCGCGTCTCTCTTTCTTAAAGATTACTTTACTGTAGTGGCGTAGACTTAGTGTATACTTCAAGGAATGTGTAATATAATTGTGCAAAGTTGTAGCATTTATTGAATAAAGCGAGAGAACATAAAGAGTATTCTAATACTCTCAACTCAAAGCTTCCAGCTAAACTCTTTTGAAACCCTTACTTCCTCTCCAAACTACCTCCAACTATTCTATTTATATGCTTTATGGATGCGTTTATCTCATTACATGCTATTATCAATTATTATATCATTCTACCATCCATGTTGCTGTTATTACGTAACACATCACAATATTGTGTTTCTATCCCTATTGTTTTCACAACAGTATGACTGAAAATAACTGTTATATGGAAGACCGCTTTGTCACTTATCAGTTTGATAATGTTATAAGTGATTTCTGATACTTCTGGATCTTGTTTCTAGAGAATTTACAGATGGTTTCTTTGACAGTTGGCAAATTGAGAGGATCTGAAAGCTTCTTGTATATGCCTTGATTTATTTTTATAGGGGAGTAGGTTTCTTTTCATTCAGGAAAGTTAAAAAGGTTGAAGTTTCTGAATCAAAGAATGTTTTTGAAATAATTGTTAATAGTTTCTTAAATAGGATTAGAATCATCTACCAGCTAGTTATTGGGGTCGTATATTTTATGGAGATCGATTTTAGGCTTGATTGTTCCAAGGGCTTTTTTGACATAACTCTTTGGCTTGCTATAAAAATTTTTCACCATGTTTTTGAAGTTTAAGTAAAACTCTTTAATTGATTCTTGCTGAGCTTGAAGTAGGACTTCCTTAATAAGAAGTTTTTTTAACTTTTAAAGACTCTTAATTGAGATATTTAAGTTATGGTTAATGACTTCATAAAGAATTAACAATTCTTGATCTGATAGAAATGGAAATAGATATCTGTTTTTGAGTTGTATTATCATTTTGTTAATTTTTCTAGTTTGTCTCTTAAGTTTTTTTTCTGTATTAGTGTAGTAGTCCTTTTGTGTGAAGTTAATTTTAGTTTTTTTGATGTGTTTGTTAAGAACATTAGTACACATATCCTGAAGCTATTCCAATTGGATGATGATAGGAAGCTGACCCATTGGTCTAGTTCTTTGGTAAATTCTAAGATATTTTTTTTTGGAGTCTTGTTAAGATCAAATTTAAAGGTAGGTTTAATTTTTTGAAACTCAAAATCATTAAGTTTTATTGAGACAGCTTAGTGATCTGTTGGAATAGTATCAATCTCTTGTACATTATACCAGACTATTTTTGGATTTCTTGAAGTCCAGATTTGATCTATGTGTGAGACACTCATTAAGGTGAAGTGAGTAAAAGCTTTGTTATCATATTGCTGCCCAATGTCAATGTAATTGCTTAGATACTTGTATATCAGTTGTTTATATAAAGAGATTTTGGCTCCAATTGATAGGCTATCTTTGGGATAAGAGTTGAAGTTTTCTAGAATTAGGTGATATAGTTTGTAATGGAAAGCAAGTTAGATCACTTGATGTAGCTAGGTAAGAGCCAGATTTTTTTCTTTTCTCTCATGTGGAAGGTATGTTACTGTAAGAAGTATATTTACTTTTTCTTTAAACTTCAAGATAATTGACAAGCAGTATTCATAGGTATCACAGATTTCAAATACATGTGATAAGAGATCTTTGCCGATAATTAGCATGATACTATTCTTCGCTAGATTGAATTTGCCATAAATAATGGCTCTTTTATTAATGTTTTTTGAATGAAAGTCTTCTTTCTTAAGTTTGGTTTCAGTACACATTAGGATAGATCTACTGTTCACTGTATTGGCTAGAGTTCTAAGTTTGACTGAATTATTAAGACCTCTAATATTGATAGTAGTAAAGGTGATTAGACTTTTGATATTATTAATGTTGTTGAAATCGTGATGGGTATATTGTTTTGGTTAGACTGATTTAAAGATGTTTGAATATAAGTTTTATATAATGAAGTTGTTAGGTTATACTTGGATGTTATATGTTAAGAGTCTGATAAAATAGAATTAATAAACATGATATTTGTATTGAGGTTGTTACTTATAATAATTAATCTAAGAAGGAATAAGGTCAAACTTTGATTCAGGAAGCAACTCTTTGATTATAAGGAAGTCAGGGAGTCTATTGAATAAGAATATTTGGTGAAGCTGATAAATAGTTTCTGGTAAAGCATCATTATTAATTAATGGGAATTTCGGAGTCATTAGACTCTTGTCTATTAAGATTTTGTTAATTTTAATAGGGTCTTCTAGTAGTAGAACTTATGAATTGATAAACCAATCTTTTGAAATCCTTAAAAATTTATAGTGATTGTATAGGGTTCTGATTTTCTTTTTCAAATTATTATCACTGCGAAGAGTTGTCTGATGTTAAATTCTAAGGGAATATCCTTTAATCTTTGTGAAAGTTTTAATTTATTGGTCTGGATGATTTCCAGAGATACCTAATGAGATTATAGAGGAAGAGAAAACTTGTATTCTGATCTTAGAATTCTGATCAGAAACTGGATGTCATGAGAGTTTATGGTGGAAATTTAAATGTCCAATTTAGCTCAGTATTCATTAATAATAGATGGAAAGGTTAAAAGAGATTTCTTGGATTTAAAAAAATTGGGAGGGAAGCATTTGAAGAAGTATTTGATTCTAAGTTTCTGAACAACCTCTCTGATGTTGTTTTAATATATATCAAATAGAAAAAGAAAAGCAAATTCAGGATCCAGCATGTTAGGAGAAGAGGAAAGAAGATTTTTGGAGATGGGCGATAGAAATAAGTTGGTGGGATTTTGAAGGGAACAAGAAAGAATCTCTTGAGTTCTCTAATCATATTTTCCAAGTTTCTAAGATTTTTTCTCTTTCTAACTGGAAATAAATATAAGATTTCTTTAGAAAGATCTTTGGGATAGTTGGGGAAATCTGGGAGTGTGACAGAATATATATTTGATAGAAAGTCAAATTTGTATAAAGAATGGAAAGAACCTGTGATACTTGCAATGGTACTTCTGTCAATTATAGAAATCTTGTAAAGAATTTTGACTTTTATTTGTGTTGGTATTAGGTCAAGGAACAGGAAAAGTTCTGGAAGGCTGTCTCAAAACATTTTTTTGCTTTTCTGAAGAATATCATGATAGTCTAGTTTGCTGCTTTCTTTGGAATAGCAGAGATAGTTGCATTTATATTTCATAATTTGTGCAAGGAGATATGGATTAAAATCAAATATGTTGATGTATCTTAGATATGCTATAAAAAGACTGGCATTTAATAAGAGTTTGATTTTGGAGTGAACTTCTCTATTGAGCTCTGTAACTTTGTGTTTTTCTTTATATATTCTCTAAATTGGTTGTCCAATTTCTTATATTCCTTTTGATAGTTTTCTTTAATCTTAAATATTTTGTTGAAGCTGAAGAAACTTTTATCTTTTGCTTCTATTTTGATAAAAATGACTAGGTGAGGTTTCTGTCTCACCCCACTTTTTGATTGTTGATTAATTTTAATTAGAAGTTTAATTAGTTCTGTTGAATCATTTCTAATAGAAATGAACCTAGAGGCCCAGTTAATAATATGATTATGTTCAGTAACAAGGTCATCAGGAATATGTAGATTGTTATCTTTGTTAAAAGATATATTGTAATCTTTTATTTCTGAGTATTTCAGTATCAGGTTTTCTTCATAGGTGCAGATTCTTTATTATGCTGTATTGAGTTTTTCTTTGTAAGTATTATTGTTTAATAGTCTCTTGGGTCTTTGTTGTTGTCTAGGTTAGTAAAAGTTTGCTAACATAGATATAGAGGAATATGGAGAGGTAGAAGTATAACCATTGTACTGACCTGGGATATTGGTTAATTGTGAGATAGCAGAAATGTCTGAAAAGTTGTCAGGAGTACTTTCAACTTGATAGTTGTCTGGTTTCTTGATATTTGTATTGGAAATGTTTTCTTTTTCTGGTGTACATACATGTTTAAAGTATTGCCCATTTCTATATCTTCTGGAATAAGAAAGTCTAAGTCAATAAATATTGATTGATCTTCTTTATATAGATTCTGTGCTAGTGGTTGTACTTGATTGACCAGTAAGTTAGATAGATCTAATTGTTGAATTTGATTGATGACTGACAGAACATCTTGTGATTTGTTATATAGGATTGATGTTTCTGATGCTTCATTTAAGGATGATAAAGAGGTTGTGATTGTATTTCCAAGTTAATATGTACTTGTAAGAGAGAATGTTTTTGGTTTTTTGGTTAAATTTTTGTTTATATGAATCATATTCCAAGGAGTATACTTGAAATAATTCCAGCCTTTCACTAGAACACTCTGAAGGATTTGATTTCTTAGGTGACTGTTCTCTGTAAAGGTCTTCTAATGTAAGTTATAAAAGTTTAAAAATTCATCTAGTAGTTGGAAAGGTTTATCCTTGAGGACTGAGATATAAACAAAAAGACTTTTTTTGCTATCATCTTTTGAAAATTCTATTTGAAAGATGATAAAGTTGAAGAATCTGATCTGGTGATTTTTATGGTAGGAATTAACCATTTGGGAGGTAATCTTTGAGCAGAGGAATTGTTGAAGTTCTGGAAGATTCTGTACAGATGATTTCTTTGTTTTGATATTGATAGATTATTATCATGTAGTGTCTTGTTCTATCTATCAGAATAACATCCAATAAAAGGTTGTGATTGAGATTCATTGTTGTTGCATTGCTATTTGATTTATTCTCTAGTATTGTGATTGGATTTTATTTGGACATCAGTGCTTGTTACATGTTTGACACATGGTTGTTTGGATTTGAATTGTTGTTTGCTGTGATGTATGGTTGTTTACATGTGATTGCTACATGTGGCTATTTATATGTTGCTGTTTTGCATATAATCTCTTGCATGTGCTTGTTTATTTGAAATTTTACTTTGAATTTGTCATATATTCATGTTGTTTATTTGTTTACTGTTGGAAGTACTTTTGAAGTATGTGTTCATGATATGCTATAATTGGAGGAAGTAAGCTAGTT
This sequence comes from Acaulospora morrowiae, assembly GCA_910591835.1. Lineage (NCBI taxonomy): Eukaryota > Fungi > Glomeromycota > Glomeromycetes > Diversisporales > Acaulosporaceae > Acaulospora > Acaulospora morrowiae. The sequence continues at coordinate 10,453 of CAJVPV010001054.1, forward strand.
TTGATTTTTTTTGGTTTTTATGGATTGAGGATATGTATGATAGGATTTTTCTCCTTATATTTATATAATTGATAGAAAGTTTAATGTTCTTTTAGCTCAAGAAAGGTGGTGAGGTTGTCTGATTTATTGAATAATATCTGACTTTTCTTGAGTTTCTGTAGTGTCTAGAGGAGATATCTAACCTGGCACATGACTGGCTGTAGTGGTAACAAGGATGCTAGCTTCTTGAGATCTTACTGTAAATCAGGAATCTTGATTTTTATCTTTCTTTTTGCAAGAAGAAAATAATTTGAGTTGATTACTTGTTATCTATAAATTGATAGAGTTAGTGTTGTTATAATATTTGCAATAATATACCTGAATAAAGTTGTTTTTTAGGATTTGGAATGCTTGGAAGAAAAAAAACTTGGTGAAATTTTTCCTTCTTGAAAAGATTTCTTAATAAGGAAATTGGTAATAAATAGAAAAGAGTTTTTTATTGAACTACTTTACTATATATACATTAAAAATATAGTAATAATAATAGTTTAAATTAATAGATAGACAATAGTATAAGATAAAGTTTCAAATCACTTTTTAATAAAAAATAATTGTTTTTTAATCTTACTGTAATATTTTTTTATATGCTTCCACTTTTACCCAATTAATTTACAAATTATAATAAGCTTTTTGCTTATATTCGAACCTTTGTCACAACTCAAAGAGATATGTTGTAATTATAAAGAGATCACAAACTAATATAAGTGACCAAATAAAAAAATATAATATTGTATTGTAATAAAAGTAATTCTTATAGGAATAGATTAAATCTAACAGCAAATTCATGTTATAGACAAATAGCTTTGAGACTTTTAAATTGTTCATTTGAACTATTTGAAATTAGATATAATAGTATTTGGTTTCTTGAGATTTAAAATTCTAAATATAATTATGAAGCATCAGAAGATATGTCTAATTATCCAATTATTCACAGATTAAGCACCAAGCAATAAAAGCAAGTTCAGCAATTATTTACTACTAATTTGTATTCTTGTTAAATTCTATTAACTATTAAACAAAGTAATCTATCTTATATGGCTATATTCAAAACAGTTTATAATACTTTATACTTTATTTGTCAAGAAAGACTTAATGGTTATATACTGATTTATTTTTTTCTTGATAAATTGTAAGGATCAGACTTTGAGTTTAAATATCAATGTAATTATCAAATTATATTATATACCTTTTTTTGCATACAAAATATCTATTGCATTAACTTGCACCTATTCTATTGTATTGTTTTTGGATTGTATATACAAGACAAATAGATATTGGATACCTTTATTAAATATTGTTAGTATAACAAGCTTTAATATATTCTTTTCTTATTTTGCTTTTTTAAAAAATAAAATGGAAATAGATTACAAATGGTTCTTAACTTGTATTTCAAGAATCTTTAATAAATCATCTTATTCTATTGTTATTGTAATTGATTAAGAATTAGTATTAATGAGAGCCATTTGTAAAGTTTTTCCTAATACTCAATATCTTCTATATATTTGGCATATAAATAAAAATATTTTGACAAAATATAAATATTATTTTGTTATAAAAAATTATTGGAATGAATTTATAGAAATGTAAAAGATTATTACAGAATCTGCTACTGAACAAGACTTTACAACTTAATGAAAAGAATTTCTAAAGTGTTATAAAAATAAATTTGATATCTTACAATATCTTCAAAAAATCTGGTTGATATATAAAAAGTACTTTATTTATATTTAGGCTAATTATTACTTGCATCTTGATAACAAAGTAACTTTACAAGTAGAATATGCACTTGCTATCCTTAAAAGATGTTTACAATTATCTACAAGTAATCTTGAATTTATATATTATAAAATTTTATTATAAATAGAATTTCAGGCAAAAAAAATTTGTGCAATAGTTTCTTTTAAATATATAAGAGTATAATATATATATTAAATCAGTTTATTTAAACTATTCTTATATTGAATGTCTATTTTTACTTTGAATAAAATAGACAATAAGTGGACTAAAGCTTCAAATATAACTCCAAATTCACTTTTAAAATATTGTATAGGAATTTTTAAGTCCAAAATAGAACTTTTATGTTCATATATTATTAGTAAGTATTTAGCAACTAATTAAATATTGTAGCAAGTCAATATTTATAAACATTAATGGATTCAAGATTGCCATTTCAAATTTTTAAAGGATTCCACATGTTTTGTTAATAATAATAATATTGGTTTTTAATCTCTTTTGCAATCTCTTGTATAGCAATATCAATTCTGACTACTATATTAACAAGCTACTATTTATATATAATTGGAAGAACTGGCATATATTTTTCCTGTTATGCTAAAAAATCCTACCATTAATAGATCATAAGAAAGATCAATTGAAGCAAAAAACTGAAATTAAAAATCAACACAAAAAGACCTATCTGCATTTGGGTTTGTTGAAAAACAGTCAAGACAATATAATATATATTATCAAATTAGCCACAATAGTTGAACATGTTTTAATATAATATAAAAACTAAAATATAACATATATTTTATAACTTTTATTTCAATATGCAAATAAGTAATAATACAATTATATAATTTATACATAGATACCTAAGTTGTTATAATATCTAATATATTGGTCCAAAAATTTATAATTCAATATTATGTAGAGATGGTATTAACAAAACATAGAGTGGTAATAACAATTTCCTTTTATAATTATACAAAAATTAACTTTTTAAAATTTTATAAAAACTTTATTGAAAAATATAATTTTTTTTTTGAAGAAATAAATGGTTACCACGCTTTATTTTATTATTATAATTTTAGACTTGCAATTACAAGATTTATAATATAATTAGTATAAAATATATCTTTTTTTACTAGAAAGAGTTAAATGCAAGATCTACAGAAGAGCCACATCTTAAGCTCCTTGGCATTACTCAAGAAATACAGTAAAATAATTTAAAACCTATATTATAGTCTTTAATAATATCTAACTAATTAGAAATTGATTTTAATGCCTAATTACATAAAAGTTCTGCAGCCACTTTATACAGGTTTGTTTTCAAGTCATGAGTAGGACTGGTATACTTGTTTCTTAACTGTGGCTTGATGTTTGGCAGGCAAAGTAGTATTGAGAGCTTTTAAGTTGTAATTTCCTTTCATATGAAGACACTTCAGTTACTTTATACAGGTTTGCCTTCAAGTTATGAGAAAAATTTGATATACCCATTTTCCAAGTATGGTGAAAGTATTCTATGGATAAAGTTTTATTTTGAGATTTTTTAAAAATGCTGATATCTAACCTTGTACAATAAGACCTATATTGTTGAAGAATAAGCGAGAAACTTTTGTTGTTATTACCAGCTTATATTGCAGAAGTAATTAGAATTCCTGGTCTTCATGTATTATCCTATTAGGTTTTCCAATCATTAGTATAAAACTTGCAAACTAATCTAGCTTATTGTTAGCTGCATTGGCATTGGCTAATATATTGTTTTGAATATTTTGGAGCACAACTTCTTGGATATTTTCAGATAATAATAGTTATACACCAGTTTTTTAGATATATCTAGTCTAACCATTAACAAGTAAACAATACTGGATTAATTAATAATAGCCATATTAATCTTTGAAGAGAATAAATTCTTTATCCTTTTTCTGAAAAGCCATGGAAGAGAAAAAATTTCTAGAGTCCATGTTCTGTAAAAACCTTGCTGCTTCTTATATGGTTCCTAAGAGAAGAGAGTTTACTGACCAGAGGGATGATAAGATAAGAGATTATATTTAAAGGAGAGAAGTCTAGAGAGAAAAAATCTTCAAAAAGAAAGAAAAACCTTACTTTGGCAGAGAATAAAAAAAGAAAAAGAGAAGAATGAATAAGTAAAAAGTGAAAAGAAGAATGAAAAAAGTAAACAATTCAAAAGTTTTCTAAAAAGGAAATTTCAAGCATAGAAAGATAAATGAAAAAGAATTTTTATATAAAAATATAAAAAATTTTTTACTACTACTATTAAAACAAGTATAATAAAATTTTATCTAGTTAATTAAAAAAATATATAGAAACTGTTATAAAAAATAAAAAAATAAATCTTATTTACCTTTAATATTTAAATATTAATATCAATAAAAGCTTTTTTTATCATAATTGCATATTGTAACAATTCTGGATTACATGCTATACAATCTAATTATCCCAACAACCTGAATCCTTTAGATCAGCCTGAGCACCTGATCAGTTACATATAAATAACACAATATTAATTTCAGATAATACAATTCTATAGTTATTCATATATATTTATTAATTCAAAATAACTATAAAATGACTATAAAATAATATTATTATATTTAAATAAACTTAGTTATAGTTATATTCTATTATTTACATGTAGGGTTCCAAACTGAGTATTGAAATGGTACTGACTTGATATCAACTTATAATAAAGTTAATATATGGATTGTAACCCACTATATTAAACTTATAGTAAATCCAGTACCGACTTGATATTAAAATAGTACTATTAGAAATCCTATTTACATGTTTACTTTATTTATTTTATTTACTTATTTATTTTTTTATTGTTGTTTATTTTTTAAGTATACTTTTTTTGTTAACTCAAAATATATAAAAAAGATATACTTTTGACCTGAATAAATTTAATTTTTTGTTTAAGTTTAATAAATACCTTTAAGTTTACTGTTTAATTAAAATCATTCATAATTTTATAAGACTTTTATAACTTGATAAGAGTAGATTTAAAGAATATCTTCTATATCTATACATAAATTCATATATTTTAAGAGAAACCTTGCTAAAATAGATACTACTTAATTTGCTATCTTTATGAAAACCTTTTAAGAAACTTTAAAAACTCTTGTTATTAAGAAAAGAAAATCCATATAATCAAGTTTTCTTTCTTTTTTCTTTACTTTTATTACTTTTTTTTTAAAGATTTCTTTTAAAATTTATATATTTAAAGAAGAATTAGAAAAAAATATTTAAGTTTGAATACACTAAATGAAAAATATTCTATATGTTCAAGAAGTAACAAATGAAAAAAAAATAATTCATTATGCCACCACTAGATTTAAAAAAGCTGCTTTTCATTGGTTTGTTAATAAGATCAAAAATTCAATAGGCTCTATATTTACTTCTTGAAATTAATTAAAGAAAGAACTTAAAGATGCTTTACAATCTCTATGTTATTAATAATATTTCCAAATTTAGCTCAAAACCTTGTATCAAGTAGAAACTGTCCAAAAATACAGTTCTCAATTTATAAATCTGATATATTAGATTGATAACATGAAAGCTTTAAATCAAGTTGTCAACTATATTGATAAATTAAAGCTTATAACAAGAATAGAAGTAAGTTATCAATCCTCTAAAACATTAGATAATGTTATAAAACTACCAATCTGTTATGATACTACTATGTTTGAATTAGAAAGATCAAAAATAGAAAGTCATTTTTTAGAATTTTTAATCTTTAAGAAAACTTTCAATAATCAAAATAAATTAATTTCAATGGAATTAGATCAAGCTAAAGCAGGAAAAAAAATAAATTTTTCAAAATAAAAGAAAACAAATTACATGTTACAATTGCAAAAAAAAAAGAATATATGACAAAAGAATACAAAAAAAAATTTAAATCTAAGGTATTAATTATAAAAAACAAGCCTCTTTCTTCAATATTGAATTTATTCACATTGAAAAAAACAAATAGTTACTGTTATACTTCAATAGGAAAATTAATAGCTATCTTATTTGGATTTTTTTGGACTGTAAAGCCTTAAAAAACTTTGTCAATAAAAGTTTGTGACATATTACTAATTGCAAAAAAAAATATGACTCTTTCACTATATAATTGTCTAATGGATGAAAAAAAAAAGTTATTAATAAAATTAAAATTAACAAGTTAAAGTTAGAATCCTATTAAATTACTGAAATTTCTGTACAAGTTATAACTTGCAAAGATATAATACCATATTTGAAAAATCCTAGTTATATCATACCAACTTCAACATTGACTAAAGAATCAACCTTCTATCTTTTCAGTATAGAAAGCACAATATCAAAATCAAAGCAAGTTTAAACAGAATTAATTAAAATTTTGAATGTTATTCTATAATTATCTCAAAATACTAACTAATTAGTATATTATCTATTGATGAATTATTTACCATTTGTATTATTTCAAAAAAACAGAAGTTCAAAAATATTAGTACAACAACAAAAGAACAAGCAATTATGCAAAATTTAAGATGTGTTTTCAGATAACTTGCCAAAACAATTGCTATCAAAAAGAAGAATCAATTATGCCATTGAATTAATTTCAAGTATTGAATCTTCATTCTAATTTACCTACTGTTTATCTTATTTGAAGATGGATAAGTTAAAAAAACAACTTGCAGATCTAACTGAAAAAAAATTTATTTGGATAAGTACTGTATATCTTTCTTTGATATATCTGTTTTATTTGTATATAAAAAGAAAGAAATATTGTGACCTTGCATTGATTACTATGCCTTAAACAAAATTACTATTAAGAATTGATACTTTCTATCTAGATTTGAAGAATTAATAAATCAATTGACTGGAGCCAAATATTTTAACAAGATTAAATTTTACTTAAAAATATTAGCAAATCAGTATTAAAAAGCAGAATATTTATAAAACTGCTTTCAGAATCTATTATAGACATTATGAGTTCTTGATATTATCTTTTGGACTTACTAATATCTCTGCAATATTTATAATCTTAATAAATAATATCTTTCAAAAATACCTTAATAATTTTTAATTGTTTACTTTAATAATATTTTTATATATAGCAAGATCAAAAAAGAACATTTGAAATATCTACAAATTAAGGCAGCAACAGAATCTCTGTCCTTACTGCATGATCTAATTTGGAAACCACGTTGCTCTACAGCCAATACTTTACCTCTCACTAGAATCAAGTGGGACCATACCAAGACACATAATCCAGCCAATTCCACTAATTCAGAAGCTAAAAATACCTTACAGACCAAAGACATCTCCAACAATCCACAAGACAACATCATTATTGATCTACCTTCTACTGTAGCCAACTCGTTTA
>CAJVPV010001055.1:0-17581 GCA_910591835.1 Acaulospora morrowiae
ATTCCGGTTTTCGAGGATTCTTTGCCCTTTCTTGCCATCATACGGCCGTATAAGATGCGTATGATAATAGGCATCACCTCGTCTCGGTGTTCAAATCCAATAGATCCATTTTCCCTGCACAAAGAGAATGTTGACAACTCATCCCGAAACTTTGCTTCGTCAACAAAGTTTTTGAGGTTTTCTTCATAAGCAACGATGCCTTTGTGTTTCCATGTAAGCAGGCAATTTAGTGCTAAGGTTTGCATCTTAATATCTCCATTAGTCAAGAAGCGCAAATAGATGTCTTTGAGCTCGGCAGACTTGTGCAAAGCACGTGGATTCTTGAACTTTGCAAAAAGTTTCAAGAACAATACCATGTTAGATTTAGAACCTTTTGATGATTGCACAGGGGTCGAGACATGATCTTTAGCATCATCATCAACATCCATCATCTGAATATTGTCATTTCGACCTGCACTATCTATATCCATCATATTGTCGTTCACTGAATTATATTTGCTATCTGTAAATTGAAGGAATAGAGGCACTAATTGATGAGAGTGCTGTTCTGCAATATGAGGAACCTCAATGAGTGTCTTTATAAGAAGGCCGTAGTAATTCAAATGATCAAATCTGTTGTTTTCCGGAAAAAAGCACTAAGTAACATAAATGATTATTAATGACAAACAATAAATAGATAAATAAATAAAAAGTTTATATACAAGACACTCACTGAAATATAATGGCGGATGCAACCATTAACAAATTTATCAAAAATAAGATTTTGTGATTCTTCATTTGCCTTATTGTATTTTAATAGATTCGGACATTCGAAGGATATGCCACCGGTTCTGAATACAGATTTTGAGAAAAGTTGATCCTCTTTGAAATAAAATTGAATGGCCGTTTCGGAAAGTCCGGTTTGCTCGAGCTTAGTACCATCATTGAATCTTGTAAATTCGTTATAAATAAGGATCCAAAACTTTTTTGGATAGAGTTCAGCGAATTTGGCAAGAACTTGAATCGCGTCGGACCATAAATCGCTGAAGTTAATGGTCAAAACGCCTTAAAGAAAAAATAAATATAAAATTAATGTATAACTATAGCACGACAACAACTAATCAACTAAGATGTCACATACCAAAGCAATGTAAAGGCGCAACTTCGGAATAAAATTCGGGCACCCTTTTTGTGGATATCAATGAACTTAGATTACGAAGTAAAATCGTTTTGTTACGGGAAGTATTCATGGCAGTTTCTATTTGCTCAAACTTTAAGCCTATCGAAAATATGTCGCAAAACTCTTGATCAATTTGAGACGACTCTGAGGCATTGAGCGGAAATTGATCAAAAATTGCAAGAATTTGCAGCGAGTAAAGTCTTCGCTGGTGTATAAAAGAGCTTAGATTGCATTTCAAATGAGGATATATCTTCTCAAGGTTTTTCGTGTTAAATAGATGATCGTTCTTCTTACTAATAAGATAAAAGATGTTTGAGAAACTAGATTTAGAAAAGATTAATACGGTTTTAAACAACTTACCTAGATCGTAAGAGGTCCAAATATCCAGCGACGCCTCTTAAAACAACATGATTGGTACCATATGCTAATAGAATTTCATCGATAATGAGATCCCATAGTTTGACTAGTTTTTCCATATCACCGGTTTCAGAAGTGAGTCGGCATATACTTGCCAAAGTATCAATGACCTGACCAAGTAAATTTTGCATTAAGACGTATGGAGAACTATGAGTGAAAGGCCCATTAGAAAATGCCGATAGTGTTGTAGAATTGGTGGACTTCAAAAATTCTGCTAATGATTTTATGCATGTCGACAAAGAGTTGAAAACTTCCGAAAATGGGATGAAAACACGCGAAATCACGGTAAGGGCGGCCGAAACCAGAGTCAGATGGGGAGGTTGCATATCCACCTTAACCAAAAGAAAATAGAAATATCAACACGAAGTAAATGATTTATGAGTGAAATAAACAAAAATATACTTACTGTTTCTAAGTCAACCTGATTTAAAATATTAATTTCGGATGCCCAATCACAGTTTTGGTTCAGAATACGTAGCAATCCATCCGTAATATTTTGATTTTTTGATTTTGCGTTCGGAAATTTTATCAGTCCGTTTTTCGTGATGAATGATGAAATTGTACCCGGAGGAATTGACAAATTTTTTGTGGATAATAGGTTAGCAAGAAATAATGTAATCTTTTTTGGATTTTCTTCCCAGTGAGTTGACGAATATCTAAAAATTTCATCAGTCAGTGAAAGTATTCTGATGAAAAATAAGTTTATATTCACATCAATAACTCACTTCACAATATAGGGAAGTATTATTTTTTCATAATGTTCCCACCGTAAATTTGCAACATTATGTGCAAATACTAACACGCAATCAGTGTCCTATAATTTTACATAATAAATAAGAAAGTTTGAACTTTTGCGCACAAAAAATTAGAAACTTTACCGCAAAATATGTGTATATATACATCATGATCGAAGATTTTATCCAGTATGTATTTTCCGCCTGTCAGAAACCCATTCATTCCTGTCAATGTTATTAGTGACACACAAGTTTTAAAGTACTGACGCTGGAAGAACAGATATCCATGTGAGGGGTTTTTGATAAGTGCGTATTGAGTAATATTTCTCATAATATTGAAAATACGCTTGAAGTTCCCTGAATAATGTAATAAAATTGTAACATTGGACGGGCCGAGCGCATAATATCAAATTTACATAATAAAAAGAACTTAAATTTACCTTTTATACGACTACCTTTCCGCACTGTAAGGCATATATACACCAGAGATAGATTGATCCCTATTTTTGTAAGAGATTCTTGAGAGATATTCGCGAAATCGGTTTCGTCCAACAAAATATTCTGCAGATTTTCTAATTCATCCAGATAAAAATTCCACAAAATACCAAAGTTCTCAGATTTAACGTGATGAACGAGAGCAATGGTGGTTGAAGTTGTTACACGATAGCTATATATGGATTCTAACGTGTTTTTACAATGATGAATAATCAGAATAAAAATAGTGAATTTGCAGCTAATGTCTGTTGCAAAAATATATTTAAAAACACTTAAGAAATACCGATATTGCTACAAGTCGATGAATCTCTACATGACTTGTTTAGTAATTCCCGCATTAAATTTAACGCGCCATCATGAAGCTTGTTATCGGTATCCTATCGAAATTTTAAGAATTAGAAAACACGAAAGATTCTTATAATCAACTAATAAATAATAATACGTGAATTGTACCTGTGCAGTCTCATAGAACAACATATTCAACCCATCACGGTAGGTATCAGTCGGATATTCATTGAACAAATCAAATATATGGTTTATTATATCGGTAAGTTTTTCTCCGCGAGTATTTCGAAGAAGAAATGCAAAAGCTTCGGCTGCAAAGCGTCTTATATAAGGCTTTTGGGAATCCTCTCCCAGCAAAGGAGCTATCAAGCTAGAGTAGGGTATGACAACATATTGTTAAGATCGAACATTGTTCAATATTTCAAGAAATATATATATATATATTTGTTACCCGTAAGTACGGCTGAGATCCGCTATTATTTGATTGAACAGGTATTTAAATAAGTAGGCAATGCAATTAAATGTGCACTAGATTGAGACGATTAACGCAGGAGATGTAAATACGAGTAATTTATAGTTAGGTTAGTAAATTAACGGCAGTTATCAGATACCTCCAATGTCTTCACATCTTGACGTTTGGTCAAAGGTATTATCACCGAAATGATCCGCTCGAAATATGGATAGAATTCAATCTCTAGGTCTCTTGCCAACTTTGTGACCAGGCTAGGAGAAAAAAAAATCAATACTTCTTTTTGAGAGAGATAAGTAGTGGAACTTTGTAATGGACACCACTTACTCTAATAATGGTTCCAATGCATGGCTATTCTTAACTTTGAGGTGATCCTCTAGTATCCGAACTATATCTTCTTTATGATACAATATTTGTGGTAATGACTGACAATATTGGGAGACTTCACGAACGAAAATCGCAAAGTGTGTTGATAGATTGAATTCCTTCCATGATTCTAATGAATCATGAAAAAAAGAGCCTAAACCCTATGTTCCAATATAATGAAGGATTTGAATAATTCCTGAGTATGATGAAGACGAGGATTGAACTTTTGACCAGAATTAAAAATACCTCGGGTTCTTCCTGATTTTTATCTGATCGATAGGAAACATCTATTTTCAGACTTTCAACGAGAGCATTGAAAGGTTTGTACTGAATAATGAGAAAAAAAAATTCCATGAATTCGTGATTAAACTACAAATTAATAATGCAACATAATAAGATTTAAAGTAATTGATATTTACCTTATATCTATTTTTCCCTTCTCCTGTGTTTAGCTCTTTGGGTAATGTGTTGTTACCTTTCATGATGTCTACAAAAAAAAAACCTGATAATCTTATTAAATGAAGATATTTAAAAAAAATTTTTATCTTCATGTGATCGTAATTTGGCGATCATATGTCACATGATACGTACAGAATTAACAATTTATATAAACTGTTGATTTGTGCTATGATCACCTTTAAACCGTTTTCCAAATACATTTTGGTTTCTTTTCTGTGAATATTACGAACTTACGAAAATGAAAATTTTGGATCTAGAAGAACTTGAAGGAAACTCATCAGATGATTCTGATTTCATGCCAAAAGGTGATTAATTAGCAATTTTATTATAATGAGATTTTTAAAGATTCATTTATATTTATGCATCTTTTTTTCCTTTGATAAAGCAGAAGATTATGATAGTGATGAGGACAAAGGAAGTGATAAAGATGGTGAAATCCTCAACATCGAACCTAAATTGATGACTCGAAGCAAGAGGAAAATAAATGAAACGGGAGAAATCGATGACGAAAAAAGCAAGAAAATGAGGTTTTTAAAAAATAAAAAATCAAAGATATAGAAATTATTTGGTTCGTGTTTTAATTAGTCATCTCACATCCAAAATTCAAAAATAAATGAAGATCCCGAAAAAATGACGATACCAAAGAGGAGTCAGGATCTGTTGCGCCCGAACGTAAAATTAATGTAGATGCCCTATGGGAGGAGCTAAATGACGATAAACCAAATGCTCTAGATGAACATAAGGTAATAATATTAATATATTATTGTTGATCTGGGATATATTATACAATATTTTTTTACTTGGTAATCCTAAGTAAGACATCGATGTCAATGTTTTACACAGGTTGCTAGAAACATTGACTTTGTTAATTTTACTTGAATGTCTAATTACGATATCATATATTACTAGATCAAAGATTTTCAAAATTCAACGTCGGAGGATCAAATGATTACTATAACAAAAACCTTTGAATTTGCTGGTGAAATAGTAACGTTAGTGGACATTGCATTATTCAAGTTATTGTCGTTAAAATATATATACATAAATTTTGTTTTTCCAACTTAGAGAGCAAAGGCGGGTTCACATAGATTCGGAAGAGGCCAAAGCTTATATCGAAAGTCAAACAAAAACAAACAATACAACAGGAAATAATAGCATATCAGAAGTTTCCGTTTCGCCGGTGGAGGAAACAGAATCTGCCAAACCATCAGCTAGTTCCACAAAGAAAACTCGGTCACCAATTGCTGTCGCTATGGCGGAACGTGGGAAATTTGGTAGACCGAAATCAAATCTCAGTCAACTCGCTGCTTCGTTAAACAAAAAACCTGTCAAAATTAACACTCTGGAAAAATCAAAAATGGATTGGAAGAAATATGTTGAAAAAGAAGGAATTGTTCATGAGCTCAAATATCATAATAAAAATGGGTAAGAAATATTGCGCGTAATATATCATCAGTGTACATTAGATGATGTTTGACTAATTATTCATGATGATGCAGGTTCGTAGAAAAGCAAGAATTTTTACAGCGAACATACGAAGCACGAGATTCTGAAATAAAAGCACTAAGAAAAGGAGTTAAAAAATGAAAGTTTGATATTGCCGTAAAAGTTAACTTCTTTCGTTAATAATATATTGTTTTCGACCAATTAAAATTAAGCATACATTTTCCAAGTTTTTTTAAAAAACCAATGTTCAAAATTTTTTATTTTTCATTCAACCTTAAGTTCAGTGTGCGTAAAATTTAAATAAAATTCATTTTTTAACGATGTTAACATCAATTTTATGCATAAAATTTAATTCATTACACCTCAATGCCAACTTTCTAGAAAAATGCACTTTTATATGAATCACACCAAATTTATTCAATTATCATTTATGTCATTACAGAAGTTTCTTTCAAAATTCTCGATATCTTGATAAAAATAATTCCACGTCAAAATTATGTCGCTTTGGACATACGCGATTGAAAGCAAATTATCCTGTATTTATATAACCTTGTTTGGATGTTAACTGGTCCGGAAAGTCTGATTTTACCACACGCTTCCGATGATCTATCAATTTCCGGAATAAGCACTCGCGTAACACTAAAAATTCGAAATAACATACAGTACTAGAAATCAAAAAATATAATTTTTAAAAATCTGTTTAATTACCGGAAATATATATACTGTATATATTTAAATTTTTTTTTTTTTTTTTGATATTTAGATTTTCCTTTAACTTTATTGTTTTTTGATTTTGGTATGCTGCAAATACAACGGTTTGAAAAAAAAATTGGAATTTATATCACGTGATAAATTTAGTAATAATTTTTTATATAATATATGCTATATTTAAATTAAACTCAAATAATAAAATATAATCTTTGTACTACAAATTAGCTGATTTTTATTGTTAATCTCTTGTAAAATTTTTACATAGTATCAATTAAAATGTCTCTTTTTATTAACAAAAGATATTAAGAAGTTTTGCTATATTATTGAAACAATAGAATATATTTGATGTTTAAGTTACATATACTTATCAAGATTTTGACCTCTACTATCTATTATAATTAAAGATGGGTCTCTAAATTAAAGGCAAAGATATAAATTAATGTCTCTCACTATTAAAAAAGTTTTTTTTAAAATATAAGATCAAAAAAAAACTATCTATAAAGGTTTTTTACAATTTAGGTCACTTAATTCAAATGTTTTTTAAATTATATTCCTATTAAAATAATAAATAAATAATTATATCCCTTTAAAAGGAACATAATTGATCTGCAAAATTTTATATATTAAATAATTTAGGAATCTATTTTTAATTATAATATTCAAAAATTAAAAAAAAATAAAATTATAAAACATAAAAATGGAAATAGTCATCTTTTTAAAATAACTTTCAATATAACAAATATAATATATTAATATATTTATTGAAATCTATTTATTTCACTTAAAGATATTACTAATAAATTATTACTAAAAGATATTTAACTTTATTTTTCAATTATTTTAAAGTACTTAACAAGTATTGAATATAAAAAAAACTTATCTAAAATCATATTAATTCTTATATAATAACTAAGAATTCTAATAATTCTATATTTAATTCCATTTGATTTCAGCTCTTATAGTAAATTTAATAGATAGGTTATAATTCATTTATGTTTTTTATATGTATACAAATCCATACAAGTCTATGCAATTTCAATTTTCAGGACCATAACAATGGCATAAAGAAAAACAAATCAAATAGATATGAAAATATTTAAATTGCAATTAAAAAATTTTTTTATTTATAGATGAAACTGCATTTCAATTATATTAAAACATAATTCAATATTAGTATAAAAATGAAAAATCAATTTAATATAGATTAAAAAATCAAATAAAAATTTTTATATGGAATGAATTTAATATAAGAAAAATAATATCTTTATTTTGTTTTAAACAGTAATAATAGATAGTTATTATATAAAAATTTTACAAAATTATTTTTTAAAAGTTAAGTAAATATTAAAAAGCAAATAAATCTTTTAATATAATAATAATTTAAAACATATCATTAATATCACAAAAAAGTTTTTTCAAAATAATATTTTAGAAGTAATAAATTGATTAGTAAATAGTTTTAATCTAAATCTTATAGAGAATTTGTGAAATATTATAAAAACAAAAATAGAAAAACATAAGTCAAAAAATTTATAAAATTTAAAAAACTTTATAAAGAAAGAGTGGATTAATACTTCAAAGATCATTTTAATGAATTTGATCAAATTCATATTAAAATATTATAAAACCATTATTGTAATAATAGTGAAATAATTAATTTTTAAATTTTATTATATAAATATATATCTTTTAAATTTTTAAGTTTTATGCAATAATTATAAAATAAATGATATATTTATAATTTCATTTTTTTTTTCAAATTGTTATAAATAAATAAATATATTTTTATAATAATTTATTTTATTTCTTCTTTATAATTTTAATTAATTTTTGTTTTATAGATTTTTTTTTCTATTGTATAAAATTGAATCAAGTAATTTCTTAGATTTTAATTGTATTTATTATAAGTCAAAAATATATAAAATGTTTTAAAATTATTTAAAAAATATATTTTGTTATTATTTAATAATTATTAATTCAATCATAACAATTAATATTTTATTTAAAAGTAAAAACTAATATTTTTTATTTAAAAAAAATTCAATAGTCAATATAATCACTATTATATTTAATTACTAATTTATATTTCTTTTTTATAGATTTACAAAATTTGTTAAAATAATATTAGAATTATATTCTTATTGTATCAAAAATAATTCTAATTTTTTCAAATTCTATAGTATTTTTTTTTCATATTTTTTTTTTACTATATTTTACAAATTTTTAATAGAATTTAAGTTTAGACTATTAATTAACTATTTAAAAACTTTGAAAATATATAATTTGAAGTAAGATTTCACAAGATAACTTATATATTTCAAATTATTATTCTGTTAAGGTTATTATAATTTTTTTACTAATTTTTTGATTTTTCTATATTTTTTTTTTAATATGTTAATATAAAATCCTATTATTATTGTTTTTTTAAAATAAAATAAATTAATCCTATCTATTTTATTAAATTTTTCTTATATAAAAATATTTTTTCTAATTTTGAAATTTGAAGAATTAATTTTTTGCCTTTATATTTACTGTTCTATAATATTGTTAAAAAACTAAAATATAGTTTTATTTGTAAAAAAATTTTTATATCAATTGTTATTTTAATATTTTTTGATTTACTTTAACTATTTTTCTTTTTATATTTTGATAAATATTAACAATACTTTAGAAAATATATTTTTGTAATCAAGGAATTTCAAATGCTATAATAAAGTTATTAGAAAAATTGTCTTATTTAATTTTATTATTAAATTTTTTAAATATATAAAATAATTTTTTTTTTAGAAATTGATTAATTTTTTTGGAAAAAACAATTTTTTATATTTATAAATAAATAATCAGCTCCTTTTAATTGTTTAATATTTCTTATTTTCTTTAGCTTCTAAAGATTATAATAAATAATTAAGAAAAAAAATTTAGTTACTATATATATATATTTTGTAAAATATTTGTCTTAATTTCAAAAATATAATATTATAGTATTTACTATTAATTTAAAAAATAATATAATCATTTTAACTTTGCTCTATATTATAAAAAAAAAGTCAAAAAATTAAGAATTTTATAAAAGATTATTAAAATTTATTTTTTTTTGTTTATATATTTTGATACTATATTTTTATTTAACTTTGATTAATAATATATAAAAAATTAACCATATTAATTTTTTAAATATTTTTAAAATATTTTGTATTATATTTAATTTTATATATTAAAATAATTAGAATTCATTTATTATTTAAATAATCAAATATATAAATTGAAATTAAATTATATTGAAATATAAAATTTTTTTATTGAAATATTTTTTTAATTATTTGAATTTGTATTATTTTTTATTTTTATTAAAGATTATTATTATGATTATTTTTTATTAATTAAATATTTGTTTCTTGTATAAATATTTGATTATTTTAAATATTTATAATAATATTTTTTTTTGTTTTAATCTTTTTTTTAATTGATAAAAAATCTTTTAAACAGTTTAATAATAAATATTATATTAAAATAAAAATTAAATTTTAAGTAATAATAACTAAAAATACTTATTATTTTTTTTAAAAAATCAATACATTTGGTTGAAATTTTTAGTTTTGTTTTTAAAACAATTAATAATATCAAATATTGCTATTTTTGATAAATTATATATTTTAACAACATTAAATAGTTCAATATTATATAAATAAGTATTAACAATATGATATTTTTTTTTGTTTTTAGCTTAACTTTTGCACAAAAAAATTTCTTTGCTATAAAAAAAATAATTGTATTTATTTTATATTATAAGTAAAAAAAAAAAAAAAAAGTTTATTGTTTGTAAAATTTTTGATGATTTAATTATAAATTATATTCTAAAAATATATATTTGATATTTTTATTTCATACAAAAAAAAAAATATCCATATTATTTGATCTAATTATCACGTACACACATCGGACTATGATTTTCGATAATGATAGTAATTGATGTTGTTCACCGCATTGATCAAATATAATTAGGTTTTCGGGAATTCTAAAGCATTGTATGACTGTCATTACCACATGAAGAGGGAATCTATCGTTATTGGATAGATCACCACCAGTAACTGGTTTTTGTTGTGGCGCTTATATTTGAATTTTGCGTAGAAATCTAATTTTTTTTTTCTTTTTTTTAAAAAAAAAGGAATTATGATTTTATCGTAAATATGTCTGAGAAAAAAGTAATGAGTGATCCTGATATGTTGATTGTACATTCTCAATAATAACCTACTAAATTTTGGTTCGAATTTTTGTGATACGCAGAAAGATAAAGTGCTTTATTCGTTGGCTGCAGGATTAATTGCCGGTGGGGTGGAAGGAACGATAACAGTAAATATTTCACTACTATAGAGAATTCTGAATTTTTAATGTTTCTCGATGACCCAATAACAAATAACTTTCAGTATCCAACAGAATACGTGAAAACCCAATTACAATTACAAGATGGTTCATCCAATAAAGCGGTAATCATCAAAATGCATTCACCTAGATATTTAATAAATCTCATATAATTGGATGTTAAACTTCCAGAAATTCAAAGGTCCCCTTGACTGTGCAATCACCACAGTTCGAACAAAAGGGATTTTCGCGCTTTATAAAGGTCTTTCAGCCTTGGTGATAGGAACAGCCGTAAAGGCAGGTGTCCGGTTCTTTACTTACGACCAGCTCAAGGTCCTATTACAAGATGAGCAAGGAAAACTTTCCGGACCCAGATCTATGATGGGTAAGTAGGATGCATGTGCAATCAAATATATTATGTATTGGTTGATGATTTATCTTTGTCAAACAGCCGGTTTGGGAGCGGGAATGGTCGAAGCTATCCTCGTAGTAACACCAACAGAAACGATTAAGTATGTTTTTATTGTTCAACATCTATAAAATGAATAATTTACTAATTTACATAACACTTGCAGAACAAAATTAATTCACGATGCTACACGACCAGAGCCACAATATAAAGGATTAGTGCATGGTAATAATCGTAACTCGTTATATCAACAGTATCCTTTAAAACGTCTGTTGATTTAATCTGTGTAAAAAATATTTTGCAGGCATTCGCACTATAATAGCAAATGAAGGTGCGGGAGGAGTATACCGAGGGTTATTTCCAGTGATGATGAGGCAAGGAGCAAATCAGGCGGTCAGATTTTCGACATATTCCACTCTGAAGCAAAGATTTCAAAAATATTCTCCCGGTCAGCCATTACCATGGTCTGTGACATTTGCCATGGGTTCGATCGCTGGTATAATCACAGTATATAGTACCATGCCGTTAGATGTTATAAAAACCAAGATGCAAGGACTACGTGCTAAAGAATTATATAGAAACTCTTTTCATTGTGGATGGAAGGTTTTAACCGAAGAAGGGGTTTTTGCATTCTGGAAAGGTGCAACCCCTAGATTAGGAAGACTATTGGTTAGTGTCAAACAATAACTCTTGGGCTGAACTTGATTTAGTCTCAAAGCTAATTTTAATTTTAATTTTTATCTATTCATTTTTTTAACTAATGCTTTGTTTTTTTATTATTATAGTTTTCTGGTGGAATTATCTTTACCGTTTATGAACAGGTCATGGAAGGTTTTCGAAAATTGGATGCGATAAAATCGAAATCAACATGATAGCTTGGATAAATCTACATTATTGTGATTCTGAGTCAATCTTTCTTTTTATTCTCTACAATACCAGGAAGCTTCATAACCTTTTAGTATCTTAAAACATCCTACATAGATGTGTGATGAAGAATTAAATATCTTAGAGTCTAAAATGATTAAATATGGACAAATATCTCTTTTGTCTTTATAGATTTTACACTTGATTATTACAATAGTAAATGTTTAATGTTAATGTTAATGTTTAATTTATTATTATTATTGACCTCACAACTTATACCTATTTAATTGCTGTTTGGGTGTTCTTATAAAAAACCAATTGGATTTATATATGTTTGATAATAATGATTTTATATTTTATAGTTGCCTAAATATACACGTTTTTGATTTCTTTTCTCTTTGGTATCATTAGTTTACAATTTGAATTAACGCATATGATAACTAATTACAATTTGAACTCGGGTTGATTTAACAACACAAACGATGTCAATTGGATCTTATGTGATATTAGATAATAATGCCAGACTTTCCTACTTCATTAACGAAATTTTTTCTTCATCTCTTTACTTCTGTAGAGTTTCAAAATACATTTATTGTCATTTATCGAGATTTATTATGAAAATGACATTTTTTATTATTATTAGTGCTTACTAAACGATTACAATACTTTAATGGGGAATAAAAGGGAATGTGGCTTTACATGATTCAGTTATATTAAGCCAATATAATAATCAAACTTTCTTATTGACCACGGAAGCAACGTATTTCTCGCGTTCATGTACACCGATTTCCAAAACAGTAATAGGATCGCCGACTTTGAGGATACTGCCTATTGAATAAATCGAGGAAATGAGAAAACGTAGATTGATGTTATTGATTTGTGATAAAAATTATAAACGACTTACCTATTTTCTTATGAATCACGTTCATTCCTAAGCCAAAGTTAAATTTGTCCGTGAATAGAGAATCACGAATGAAATAGAGACAAGATTCTGCATTATTTACCAAAACAGGCCAAGTATTTAGAACCCGGATCCACTCTGCGATACGAACTTAGTGTTTTTGATGGTTGCAATTTATCCTTAATTCCAGTGTCCGGGTTTACATTTGGAACTTTATAAATAAATAAGTCGTATTTTTTTTATATTTAGTTAAAATAGTACCACGGAAATTTGAAATGCCAAAAATAAGATAAACTCACCCGTGCATCTAGTGCATCTGCATGCGACATAAAAGATATTCTCTGGATCATCTCCTATTATAATCTTTTTCCACGTATCCTCCTCGTATGGTACTTTGCATCCCTTAACAACTATGTTTGGTCGGAAGTTTCTTTCTGCGACCGGTTCCTTCAATCTCTTGTTGAGATCCTGTAACGATTCTTCGGTAACGAGTAAAAATGGGTGTGTATCTGCAAACGCAGTCTACTCATGAATATGTTAGAAGCGTGGTATGACGGCTATACGAATACACAATAATTTAGAAAATACCTCGGGTTTATAGTCAACTTCCTTTGGAAGATTTTTTGTAACATATCTCGAGTCGTCGGTAGACTTAAACGCAATTCTCGCCGGCATTTTTAAAAAAGTTGTCAACCAATTGGCCGCTTTATCACCACAATCGTATCCAAAAACCTGTTCTTCCCATACGATCACCTGGATCTTTTTATAAAGTTCTTTTCTGCAAAATATGTAATCGTGTTAGCGTGTGTATGATGTCCAACACATCCACCACCTCATTCAAAAGAAGGAATTGTCAGCCTTACTTTGGAAAAAATGGAAGATGCAGATCTTGAGCCATACCGGGAGCTGAAAGTACAAGTTCTCTACCATCGCTTCCTTTCTCAGGATTCAATTCTTCGATTTTTGGTGTAATAAGAGCAAGCTATTAGTGCAGAATCATTGAGTTATCGACGAACGATTCGAAAATATAATAAATAGCAGGTTTTCAAGAAAATTCTTCTAAAAAGATTCGATACTTTTTCATATTTTCTCTGCGTCATCATTTCGTAATTTTTGTCTGCGATCATCCAGAATCTATCATATTCCAATCCATATCGACCTACTTTCCAAGAATCTACTTTGATTCCACGACAAGATTTTACCGGATGGATGTATAAAGAAGTTAAAACCAATTTACCGCCTTCCATAGATATTTTTTTAAAAAAAAAAGATGATAAAAATCCTTATTTCACGATCACGCATTTAGTAGTGATTTTCATATCCAAAGATCTGTACGGGAACAACGGGCTGAAAAGTATATTTTCATTGGTGAGAGAATGCAGTTCGCAATAGCACAATAATGTTGGAAAATTCTTCGAAAAGAATTAAAGTTCATTTACCTAAAAAATATATAATAGTGATCACAGGTAAGATAAAATAATCTTTTCATTATTTGTGTATATATCTTCATCTTTTTCTAGATAAATACGGGCTTGATTGTTTATTGACTTTGTAAAGATGTTTTCTTGTTTCACAACACAATATTTTTCCGTAGCCGATAAATAAAACTACCGTACTACGTATAAACTGAAAGCTTCGACTAAATAAATTATAGCGTTAGTGGTAGGCAAATTATTGAAATACTAATATTCGAAATAACATACACCATAAAAAAGCGTAGTCACACACATTCTAAGATTAAATATATTAATATTATTTGAAATAATAATAATAAACAACTAAAAAAATTTATGCTTTCGAATATTATTTTTTTTTTAACCAAATAAACAAAATAAAAATAAAATAAAAATCACGATTATTTATTCTTTCATTTTATATTATCCCAATTTATCTTTTTAATCCATTGATTTATCGTTATTACTAATATAATTAAAAAAAAATAAACCAAACCAAGTGAAAATAAAACAAAATTAAAAAATCTAAATTTTAAGAATCACATGAAAATATATAATGACTCTTTTCTGAGTTTTTTTTTTTTTTTTTAATAAACAAAGTTAGCGTCTTAACTTTTTAAATAAATTTTTTGCATTTATTATTGAAATAATATACCTACAGTATTTTATTGAAAAATCTCAATATTATTAAAATTCATTAAAACTAAATATTTCCTACCTATTTTTATATGAAAATAAATAGATTTTATAAAGTTATTTGATGGTTGTAAAAAGAAAACCAATTATCAGTCTCATTTACTGTATCACTGTGAAATTTTGTTCATCAAAGACGAAATTTTTACGTGAAGTTGAGACGCATAAAGATTAACCTTTAATTTAAATCTTTTCAAGCTGTTCTTTAATATATCCATATATATATATATATAATTCTTGTTTTTTTTTTCTATATGAAGAAAGCTAAAGATAATAGAAAAAGTTAAAAGGTAATAAATTATAATTTTCAAATAGTATTGTTATTGGATTCCTTTATAGGTAATCAACCCATTCACCAACAATGGAGACAGACTTGTTATCACCGGCCATGATTCTTTCATCTTTTAAAACCTCACCAATACAATTCCATGGATCCCTTGAACCACCCCACCTTAAAACCTCCTCTCTGAACTTTCCTCCTGCCTCTCTACTTAAAGGGTCCTTTTCAAATGTGTTTTGCCATATTTTACCAGCCAATACTCTGCAGAAAAGATAACTGTAATATGTAGCACCATAGCTATATAAATGTCCGAATTGTACTTGCCATGCAGTTCCAGGCACTGATGGATACAATCCCACAGTATCTTGTAGATTTGCTAAAATGGCTGTGGTATCGAATTTGGGAGAATTTGCAAGATTAGAGTGGTATAACTGATCCAATAGTGCCATTAATATTTGATGCTGGGTTTCCATCGCGGAAAATTGGGAACGCGCATTACGATGCGAATAGATAAGATCCAATGGTATTGGTGCACGTGTCTCAAAGTGTTTTGCAAAAAGTGAAAGTACACTGGGGGAATGTACAAAATGCTCCATTAATATGGACGGCAATTCTACAAAGTCCGTAGGGCATCTCGTACCTTAAATAAAATTGCAATATATATACTATCCATCAGACTTTGTTAAATGAAGTATTTCAAATAAAGAAATTATTTACCAGACACATTGTGAAAATCAGTGCGCCCAATCATTGCTTCATATACAATATTAATATGTTAATAAAATTCTGAATTTGTGATTAACAAAAATAAGATTAAGATAACTCACAATGCATTGCATGACCCATTTCATGGAATAAGGTCTCAACTTCCACCCAACTCAACAAACTAGGATTTTTTGAATTTTTCGGCTTCCCAAAATCGCATACAAGCACTACTACTGGAAGTTGATAACGACCGGCCCTACCTTTTATCGTTTCGCCTTCGTTCGAAGTTGCCAGTTCTCCTAGATCTATCGGATCGATTCCAGATGGAATGTCGTTTATTCCATCATCATCATCAACACGTCGGGAACATCTTACTGTGTAGTGTGCGGCATTTTGATATTTTCCAAAACGACTAAACAGATCACAGTATATAGTTCCTATCTTTCCTTCACTTTCATCAATTACATCAAGCTTACGTACATCCTCATGCCAAACTTCTCCTGGCCATATATCAGCAGGCTCAAAAGATATGCCATACAGTCGCGAGAATAACTTGGACAAACCTTGTATAACCGAGCCCACAGAAAAAAACTGTGAAATAGGTGCCACTGATTGAGTCGATGATTTTAATCTAACTTTTTCGATATAGAAATCTCGGTCCCATGCATATATGGTTGGTGATTTTTTACCTTGTGTGTATTTCATTTTCGCTTCTTGCAAAAGTCTTAGATCAGCAAGAGCCTTTGGCCGGTGATGATCAGCAAGCGAATGCAAAAATGTTTGCACATTTTCTAAATATAGAAAATCGATAGTTTTAGAAATAATAAAATAAATGAAAATTTGTTTCATGCATACCTGGATTTTTTACCATCTTATCCATTAAAAAAAGTTGACTATAACTTTCCATCCCAAGTAATTTTGCTATTTCTCCCCTCGTTCTTAATAAATCTTCTAGCAATTCAACGTGTTCCTTCGTTGCTGAATTCGAAGCAATATATATTGATTCTCTGACCTCTTCATTTTTCACTTGTTTCATGATCATCGGAACCTCCCATGTCTTTGTTGATATTTTAACAACATTACTCTTGCTAGTTGTGGGGAATTTTGTTTTCAATCCATCAAGAAGTGAGACATCAACTTCAATATAATCATTTGAATTGGGCTGTAGATTATGGGTAAATTTACGGCCTAGCGTAATAACCTTGTCGGACAATCGTACAAATTGTTCCCGTTCTGAAGAAGGAAGATGAATTCCGGATTTCTCAAAATCTCGCAAAAAAATCTGCGCAACTTGAAACTCTTCTGCTGAGAACTGTGAAGATATGCTTTGTGTTGACATCACGCGTTTTAGCACCTGAAACGTTAGGTATAAATA
>CAJVPV010001056.1:0-17575 GCA_910591835.1 Acaulospora morrowiae
GAAATATTAAAATATAACTGACAATAACTTTTAGATTAAAATATATAGTATTCTTATTATATTATTATGTTTGAATAAAGATTAATAAAGATTAATAAACATTCTCAGATTGTAGTCTGATTAAGAATAAATTAAAATTACTGTATATACTGTATATAATTTACGTATTTTATATTGTATTAGTATAAATAAGAATCGCGTCTTACATATTTTTGATCGTCGTGACGTATGTGACTCAATTTACATTTAAATTAACCGTGATCGCGCTTTTTATTCTAAACCTCGTACTCGTAATACTCTTATTTTAAATCGCCTCTTAAATTTTGTCAAAAATCTCACAATATGCCTAAAATTCCTCGTGAACGTGAACCCGAAGTTGAGGAGGAGGAAGAGGAGGAAGAGACCATTGAGGAGGAAAACGAAGAACCAATAGGATACATACAAATTACTAAACTCGAGGTTTTACTTTTGAAAGTATCTTCATGTTTTTCATGCAATTCACTTTATTTTGTAACATTTTACCTTTGCACAAATCATAACTAGGAAGCAGGAATCAACTCCTCAGATATCAAAAGACTTCAGGAGAGTGGATACACCACTGTTCAATCCGTCGTTTTTTCGCCAAGGAAGGCTCTGTTGGCCATCAAGGGAATTTCTGAGATGAAATTGGATAAAATTCATGCTGAAGGCAAGTTAATATATTTCGTAATATTATAAAACTTTAAATATTCTTTAATCTGATATCCTTTACGAATACAGCTTTAAAGATGGTTCCTACGATGATGGGTTTTGAAACGGCAGCTTGCATTAAAGAAAGAAGAAGTGATTATATTTATTTAACGACGGGATGCACTGAGTTAAATAATCTTCTTGGAGGTAAAATAAGTGAGTTTAGTGACGCAAAAAATAATCAAGTGTATTAATTCAACGCTTGTAAATTTGTAGGTGGCATTGAGTCTGGAGCAATTACGGAACTTTTTGGTGAATTTAGAACCGGAAAAAGTCAGTTATGCCACACGCTTGCAGTGACGTGTCAAGTGAGTATTTTTCTTCTTGATAACTTAATATTTATAATTCTCGTGTAAAACTGACGATTCATGAACCAACACAAAAGCTTCCTGTGGAACAAGGAGGTGCTGAAAGTAGATGCATCTACATAGATACTGAAGGCACATTTCGTCCAGAACGATTGGTCACTATTGCTCAAAGGTTTGGGATGGATGCCAACGAAGTTCTAGATAATGTAGCCGTCGCTAGAGCCTATAATACAGACCACCAAATGAATCTATTAATACAAGCTGCCGCAATGATGACCGAAGCAAGGTTCAGATAGATGAATTTATGAAGTTTTTCATGTTTCCATTGATACGATAATCGATTCCCGTTGTCTTCATTTTATCTTTAGGTTTGGGCTTCTCGTTGTCGATAGTGTCACAGCCTTATATCGAACGGATTATTCAGGTCGAGGTGAACTTGCGGCGCGTCAAAATCATCTGGCAAAATTTATGCGCGGTTTAATGCGTTTAGCTGATGAGGTGATCTATTTTGTTTTTGGTTGAGACATCTTTTTTTTCGAAACATATTAATTCGCATATTTTACCCGGACAGTTTGGTATTGCAGTAGTCATTACGAACCAAGTTGTGGCAACAGTCGACGGAGGAAATTTGATGTTCGCTGGAGCTTCAGATAAAAAGCCAATTGGTGGCAATATTATAGCTCACATGTCAACAACGAGGTAATCAGATTATTTTGATTCATTCACGTGTATCCCAAATTTAACAAATTGTTCTATACTACTACAGGTTATACCTTCGTAAAGGCAAAGGTGAAAACAGAATCTGCAAAATTTATGATTCCCCATGTCTTCCCGAAGGGGAGGCTGAATTTTCTATCGGAAGTGGTGGCATAGAAGACGCTAAGGAGTGAAAATTGGATAGTACCAATAATCCTATCAAGTATTTGATTGTCTAGATATTAGTATGTTTCCTAATGTTATCTAGTGCTATATGCCGAGTATATTCAGATTTTGTTTAAAAAAAACATTGCGATATACATATTTTGTGAGGATGAAATACATGTACAATTATCTTTCAATAAAAATAAGCCAAAAAAAATCTTTCATAAATTTGACAGTTGTTTTACATTAAATAAATTAGTAGTTAATACAGTATATGTCTAAGCAGCCACGGTCGTAGAAGCATTTTTCGATCGCATGTTTCTACTAAAAGGATTACAATAAACGTTGTTATTGCTTTCGATTGTATTGGGGAAGTAGAAGAAGGCCACCGCTATAAGAACATAGGAAATCTAATAAAAAAATAAATAAATGGTTGAGCAATGAATTCGTCATTGAAACAGAAACAGTAGATTCGCATTACTTACAACTAGCATGTAGCCTTCTAACCAAGTTGCTTGATTGTCCTGTCAATGCAAGGTGTTTCACAACTTAGGCACAGGTATCTTGAAGAAGAATAGTGCATTGTATTGAACATACCGCGACCAGATAATTTACAATTAGTACAGCGCACGCCAACACGGCTATTTCCAAGACGTTAAAATCCAATGTTAATGGTTTCCCTATGATCCAACCAATGATTACCAGGATAGGTGTTACCAATAAAGTCATTTGCTAAATGAATGTTGAATCGTTAAATTCATTGAAAAAATTGGAAGAATTAGATACGATTATAGAACAAAAAAAAAAAAAAAAAAAACACACCACAGAAGTGTTTAGGATTAAACCGACTGCCGTATCGACTTTATCCCTGAAAGCATCCTTAATTGCCTGATAATGTTCGATAAAATTAGACACGACTGCAATTAGGCGGCACGAAATAAGTGCCAATTAATAAAGATGTCATGTCAACTGATAGAATCCGACTACATAAACCGTAAAATCTTTGCAGTACCACACAGTGGGAACAACACTACGCCAACAAATCCAGTACCAAGCTCAAATTCTTCGGCCAGGTGTTCAATAGTGGTCACAAGGTATCTAGCGCATATGATAATACCAGCGATAGAGGCTGCAACCCTTAGGTCATGTAAGGATCAAAAAAAAAAAGAATTTTCGAAATGAAACTTGGAAAAGAAAATGCATTTCAACAAATAAATCGCGCTTACAAAAAAATGTCGAGAAACAAGTTGTATTTAGGATCGGTGAATTCATATTCTTTTGCATCGATTACCTACACAATCAAATAACATTAACCACACCGAGGTCAGAAGTCAGATGGATGAAGCGTGCGTCGAATTTTTGGTTACCTCTTGGACATGAGTCTTCAATTGAAAAACCAATAGACCGCAATAGACCAAGAGCAAAATTATTGCAGTTGCGTGACTGATGGTTTGCAAGTCGCATTCAATACTATCTAATGTAAGGGAGGTTTGCGGTATCGCAGCAATTTTGAATGCCGCGGGAATTACCAACCCGAGTACCCCGAGGGCCAGTATGGAAGCGCTTGTGTTGACAAATAATTTTGCTTGAAACGAAGAATCTTGTAAATGCAATGTTCTCGAACGAACTCGTCCTTGCGTTGGCCAAGATCCTGCCAGAAACGCCATACCTAGGACCTGTCGATTACAAGCTTAATATATAAAAAAACAGAAGATTAATGAGAGCAGGTACTCGCGTTATTACCAGTGTGATGTTACATAAAATGGCGCCCAGTATAGCAGAACGCACGATCGCGTATCGACCGTCGAGCAAGGCATAAACTTCAATTACGAGCTCCACAAAATTTCCCGAGAAAGCATGGAGAATCGATAAATAAGCCTACAAAAAAATTGACAAAGTTGTTTGTTTAAGGATACGATTTTCGATCTCAAAGGAAATAGTCGCGAGAGACATACGGGTCCAAGTCTAGCCGTCAGATCGTTAAGTCCTATGGTCAAAATGTTGGACAATGGTATGATCGCAATGAAACTGACAAGAAACATGACCCATTGATTGATCTTATATTGTGCCATGATAATGGTGAGAAGCACAAAGACCAATAACAAAGATACCCCTCCTATGTCCCGAATCTTTATTAAGAGATTTATTATCCATGAACAACACGTATCCTGGGGTTTCTTTTCCCCGGTGGTTTCAGCGTCGTCTTTATAGATGATTTCCAGTTGACCTTTCTCTCGACCAGACATTGCAAATTCTAATGAAAACTTTGTTTATTTTTCTTTACCAGCGGATCAGGCTGAAAACCTTTTATGCGTAGGAAATTGGGCTATGCCCTCTACGACACCACATTGTAGTTTTCAAAAGTAACAGAAAACTACTAAGCAGGAATGTTCCCTGCTTCGGCATCATTATCGATGAAAGAAAAAAAATTCAACCGTACGATTAAGATGAGAATCGGCTGAGTCGATTCCTTTCAAACAAGCGTCAACCTTGAAGTGTAACAAACAAGCAAAACAACATAATCTTTACTAAAGAGAGTGTACAATTTATTTTGTCACTATACGAAAATTTAATAGCATAACGTGCCCTTTGTGGATAAACATGGCGGTGGTGGCTTGGTGATATATAAAACGTTTCGATTTCAAGTAGCAAACAAGTGTAGCTTGTCTCACGATAGATCATTGATCATTATGCACAAATTAATCCGCACGGATTAGGATTACTTGTTTCTTCATCTACAATCACGTGATACAAGTAAAATGTGTGACATGTAGGAAGTATATACTTTAACGCTACTTGTTTATAATAAAATTGCCGGAGCTCACATTTGATCCGTTTGATCTCTACAGGGTAGCGACCCTAACCCACAAAAAAAAAAACCCCCAGTGAGACGAAAAACGATGTAGGGAAACGAGAAGCTTGGCAAACTCAAATTTTTCTTCAAATCATTAAATGTTTATGTGCAGATATAGTGTACTAACTAAATCAAGATCCATTCATTATTTACCCCAATGGCTGGTGCACTAAAAGCCTGGGAATTTTTCGAATTTCTTTGATTTAGAATTACTTTATCGGGTGGATGCACCGCATCAAGCTGCAGTCATAATTTCGCTTCTGAATTTTCAATTATCTCGCATCATAACAATGTGTCACGTGACACATTACGTTTTGCTTATGAAACATCTTACTAAGATGACGCACAGAATATCAACAATCATAAGCATGTCATTTCCGTGCCTATTACGTAAACCGTTCGAATTGCATGAATGTTATTTTCGTTCATATAAAGTTTTTTTTTTTTCTTTATTGGAGGACTATAATCGTAAGATAATTCTTATCATAAAAGAAAAAAAAAAAAAAAATTTTTTTTTTTTTCACCCTTAGTTGAAAAAATCTTGTGATAAAGTGTTTCTTAATCTTAATTTTTTTTTTTTCGAAAATTTTTTTTGGAAAATAAGAAAATAAGGCAAGCTTTCCGATATCGTAATACGTAAGGACGTGACATATAAAAGAACGGTGATAGATAGATAAATAAAACGAATCGATAAGAGATATAATATAAAATATAACAGAAAAATATATGTGGAAGTTGTGTTGTACGAGCGCTAAAAATAGAGCAATTAGGCTTCGTCGTTCAATAACATGTTTGGTATACCATCTCTGATCGAGTAGACGTGTTTACAGTTGGGACACGTCATCTTACCCTGTTGAACGTGAGTCTAAAAAAAGAATTAAGAGTGATGAGCGAGAAATCCTTGAAATTTTATGACGCGTTAAAAATGTCGTACCTCCAACAATATTCTATGGAGATTTCTGAGGAAATTCTCGTCGATGTCTTCGTTCATGGTTTCTGGCAAAACATCGGGGACCGCGGTGATGCCGACCTGAATGGAAAAATAAAATAACCAAATTAGCGATCGGTCGTATTAAGCGATTCGTGAAGTGCAATTCCGAAAAATCAATCAAGTGTGTGTAAGATGGCAGTCAAACGATCGTATTTAAGAAAAGGGGATTCGCTTTATTCACCTTTTTTGCGGTTACCACCAAGGCGTTCCAATCTAATTTGGGAATCATGTTTCTCAAGAACTGAGGGTTGTAGTCGGTCTCCAAGACTTGGATCTCGACTTCCGAGAGTTCTAACGGGAAGTTGTTGGTGTTGCAGCCCCTAGCATGGCATTGGAGCATGTTGTGGGTTACCAAGCGCATGTCGTTTCAAGAGACGATGGAGTGATGAAGGAAAGAAGTTTTAAGTGTGGAGTAAACAGCTATTGAAGACGAATTGGAAATGTATGTGCGTTGGGTTGAAGGCTTTCGCTTTTTATATCGAACTGTCAATTGATAAATAAAATTTGATAAATGGCAAAAATTGACTATTCTCAATTTGAGGACTCGGCATAAAATTTCCTTATTTGTATACAAATCATTTGTACACCAATCGTATAATGTATAAATGTATAATCGGCTAATTTAGTGTACAGCATTAATTATTGTAAGCTTTTTTCTTTTTCTGAGATTAATGTTTGCTAACTTCATCCGTCCTACGCTTAATTACGGTAAAGTCTATAAATAAATTTAATTACGTTTGAGAGGACTAAACATTCCGTCTTGTCAAACGAACGGGTGAACCAATAATTTATTCATTGTTCAATAGTTCGCCGGCTACCAGCCTCGCACTTTCACACCACCTCCGTTATACGAACCGGTAAAATTCTGGTGGCCACCAATGAAACCTTCAAGGAGCTCGTTTTAGATGCCAATGAGCCGGTGATAGTTGACTTTTACGCAGAGTGAGTTGAATTCCTAAATTACCCTACATCTTTGTTATCTAAAATTGTCGGCAATTCGGAAATTATCTCAACATACCCGACAATTATTGCAACAGCTGGTGCGGACCTTGCAAATTGTTGACACCAATCCTCGAACGCGTCGTCAAGGATAATAAAAGAGTCACCCTTGTGAAAGTGGATGCCGATGCAAATCAACAAGTGACAGATAAGTATGAGGTAATCTATTATTATATGTATTTCATTGTTTTCTCATTCGATGCGATGTCGTCGAGCGATCAATCGAGATTAAGGATCAAAGTCCTGATGTACATTTTCTCTGTGCATGTTCCCTTAGATTACCGGGCTTCCGACGGTCTTTTGCTTTCATAAGGGTAAACCTAAAGTACACTTCATAGGTGTCAAGTCAGAGGGTCATATCAAAGACTTTGTGGAACAAGCATCTGCCCTTGCGGATCATTGAAGAACGATCGACGTGTGTTATCACCTTCCGCAGGATGCTTCCTTTGTCATCTCACTTTGAAGATAGCCTTTTTTTATTGTTATTATTCAATAATGTAAAAGCGATCAAGGTTCTAATTTGTGTAAATTAAAGGTCCCATGCATTCCCATCTTAATCAAAAGGATTTACAAAAAGGTATTTAATCACCGAGATCGGCATTTCCGAATTGAGTGAAGGGGAGTGTTGAATCCGTTTGGTACCTTATTCGGTATTTATATCACGTGTGATGAATATTATTTGCTAAAGAAAAATTTATAAGGATGAAGAGAAGTTTTTTTAAGAAAACTCATCTGAACAAAGGCGATGTTCAATAACCTTTCTCATTAATATTTTCTAAATGCGGTTTATCATCCGCGGAAATGTGCAAAGGTGAATACTACCCAAAATTTCAAGTGACTTGATGAAATTGGGCCCTGAAACCTTTGCCAGATAACACATGTAATTTTTTTATAATAAATAAATAAATAAAATAAAATAAAATAAATAAAAAAATATGTGAATACTTTGTTTTTATCTTGCAACCATTTGTAGACGAAAAAATGATGAATGTAATTTTTTCGTTTGTTCCCAATGGTGCATTCCCGAATCCGTTGCAAAAAAAAAAAAAAAAAACATCTCAATGACCCGATATATCATTCATACCTACCTTCATCTAAAATAACGAAGCTCGCAAATCTCCGCCCGAAAAAGTGTTTCATTTGAAATCCAAAAAAAGGAACATTCGACAAAAAAATGACGCAGCTCTATTATATTGGAAAGAAGACTTCATTCGGCTTTTTTTTTATCCCTTTGACAAACAAGATTATTCTCATTTAATGTGATCTGCCTATAATTAAAGTAAATCAAGAATACGAGAAACATTGCTGCACTAAAGGTCACATTAAGGACAACATAAATATCCGGATATCTCGCTGGCGGTGGAACGTTGAACTCCATTACATAAATGACAGTCATCACCAAATATGACACCTGGATCAATGGTGTAGAAATATTATTAATTATTTCTCCAAAGAAATTCTCACACGATTGCAAAGATCATGATTACTCACCACAGATGCATATTTGAAAACAATCGGCTTTGTTTTTTGTCGGATAAACGAACCCAACCAGTTCCACATGAACCAAACAACAAAAAAAGGCAACACCAACCGATCCTTCTTCAATAGAGGATACATGCTACGGATTTTCAAGATCCGGTCAGATTAATGTGATAAGATCGTTTGACTCCAAATGTTAACTACTGCGATATGAAAGATACCTGAACATTGCGACGTTATTAAACCACGAACTCCAGAAAGGATCGTCCAAAATCAAGAGTGTGATGGGCAAGGCGGGTAGCAATATGGATTTCTCATGTACTTGGAAAGAGAACAAGAAAAATGCCAATGATGAGTTCGTTAAACCATAAATGAGACCACGTTTGTTGGGTGAGGACCAGAGATGAAAGCACGATGGTAAACCCGCCAATAACGTGGTCACAAGGCTAATTAAATTCATTAGAAAATCAACAAATGTATCTCGTAAGTTTACATAATCAAAAAGGACGAAATAACACAGACCAATTGCCTACCTTATCCGTGTTAAGGTCTGAATTTGAAACATCTCCCGTAATTTGATAACAGCATTCATCGCACACCAGACGTTAGAAACCTTATCTTCATACAATCCGCGTTGTAACGGAAATATGCGCAAGATCACTTGGGATAGGTGTTCAAATGAATCCATGAAAGGAAAGAAGATTATCCCAAATGTTGCAATGACCGTCACGCCCAGTTTTACAAAAAGAATCATTCTAGGTGTGGCACAGATAATAATAATGTTCAATTATTGCGTGTATTATAAAAATATACACGGTAAATTCAATCGATTGAGATCCGTATACCCTTCTTTGTTATTCTTATGACCATTCATACACTTTCCAAGCAAATACGCAAAAATCGCAGGAGCAAAGTACAACGCCATTTGTTTAAAACTCAATGAGAGACAAAAGAAGATGCTTCCTAAAACATCATAGTCATAGAAAAAACAATTTACTGCCCAAATTGTAAGTCCGAGCATCACCGAATTGTATCTGTAATGAAAAGTTTTCAATAATGATGTTAGAAAAAGATGGAATCTCTGTTTTGCAGACTGCAGAAATTATTCGCGTACTGAAAGTGACCGTGATCTATCAGAATCAGGGCCGGTTGTAGGTGTATTAGTAACCAGGCCAAACCCTAAAAACGGCAATTACCGAGTCCGGGTCAATATTCCATCAAAAATAAATCAATGTTGCCATACTAAAGTTGGCGTACTTTAAAAGTTGTGCACGTACTTTTCTCTTCCACGAACTCCCGGAAAACCACCAATTGATAAACACAAACACTGATGGCACATATATTAAAAGTTCACAGATCAAAACTGAAGATCTCATAAACAATTTACTGCTTTCACTTTCGTAACCCCGTGATTGATCTAAGGCAAACCAATCTGGATCGAAGATGGAACCTCTGTAGAAAAAAATAAATTATATGATGATTAACAATGTAATGTAAAAATCCTGTGATTGAAAGTCGTACGAATCATACATTTTACCACATATCCAGCTCACGTATGCTGTTAATGGCGGATAATCGAGTCCCCACCATTCCAAATCATAGTAATACCATTGATTTATTGGAACATGTAACGTTGTTTCCATCCAATGTCTTTGTGCCTCGTAGTCACCGTACATGGGTGGAGTATTATAACCTGATTAATCATTGACTCAAAATTATATAAAGTAGGACGAATTTAATTTAAATGTGTACGATATGAAAGATCTTTGACCCACCTGAATAAGGACTTAGTCCTACCGCACACCTCACGTAAATTCCAAAGATTGTGATTATTAATGCTGACCATTTCTCGATCTTGTTTCGTTCTAACCAATTTAACCACCGAGTTGCCGGTGTGTCGAGATTATACCCCATTTCTAAGTTTTTGGCCCCGCCATAACTGGATAACTCGATGTAACTCGAATTTGCGGATTTCTCATTCATGGCAAACTCAATGTTTTCTACGAATTTCCCTTTAACCAATCGAATCCAACCTCATATAGATATATGTCGATCCCCTTATTATATAATGATTATTTTATGTGCTGTACAATATTTTTTAAATTCAAAAATCTTATTTCGAAAATCGATTAACTTAATAATAATGTAAATAATGTAAATAATGTAATACAATTGTTGCTTTGCTTTTATTGAGAAACAATCATAGTGTATATTTTCTTTTAAATAAAATAATAACAAGAAAAAAAAGTTTGTTTTTTTTTTTATATTGAATATTGAATTCAAGTTTTATATCCATAAGTTTAATACTTATATACGATAATGAATAATAATATTATTATTATTGTAGTTTTTTAAAAAAATCAAATAATATAAATTATTTTAATATAAATTGAAAATATATATGCTATATACAATATATTAAATATAAAAACAAAATCCAAACAACTTTATTATTTTTTAAAATCATATTTTTCAATATAAATAAATATAATTAATATACGTATATATATATATATTTGATAATTTATAATTTTTTATTTAGAAATATATCAAAACATTTATTTATAAAAAAATTATGATCTATAAAATGTGATAGTTATTTATTCCTTAAAATATATATATACATATATATATATTGTATATCTTAAATAAATTATATTAAATATTAAAAGTTTAATAAAGCTATAATATATTAATAAATCATTAATATTTCAGTACTAATATTACAAGTTTTATTTTAATAATAGTAATAAGTTGTAAACTTATTTTAATAAATTAATTATTAATCAATCATATATTGTATAAAATATAAATAATATATATTCAATGATTTTAATTAATATTTTACTAATCTAATAAAAATTATTATAATTAATTTTACAATAAACTTTATATATATAAATATAATATTAAAAATCTACAAATTTTTTTTTTTTTTTTAACTAGCTTAACCTTGCTTAGCAAACTTTATTAAAGTCAATATTTACATATATTCATATATATTTCTGTATATAAACTATGCTATAACATTAATTGATGAGTGTATGCTAAACTATATTGAGATTTCCTAGATATCGGCTGTTGCTATCAACTTTTCCTAATGGATAAAGGTTGAAACTAACATGCCAAGACATCACTATTGTTAATGTCACTAGTATATAAATAGAAAAAATTGTTTCTTGTCATTTTGTCTGTATTTTTAACCCATCTTTCTAGCAATTTCCTCCCTAGGTTCTTTTTTCTATTTGCTGTTATTTCTTCTTTTTTCCTGTCTCTTTCGATTTTTGTTTGATATGATCTATGTCTCCGCTTTCTTTTGTCCGCTCTGTTGATGTTATTTATCTCTTCCCATTCTGTGATTTCTTCACATCTTTTTTTTCATAGCTCATTAATTACTTTTGTTGTTCTCTCAATAATTCTTTTGTATACTTCTTTTGTTTTTTCTCTTGCAAACTGATATATATATCGGTTTATCTCTTTGGTTAGAATTCCCCTTACTATATAGTTTCTTGTGCACTCTGAGTTCGTGATTAATGGAATTTTCAGTTTTGAGTCTTCTTTCTCTTTCCCTTTGTTGCAATTTCTTTGGCACCCTTCGGTTTCTTTTTTTATTATCTTTTTATATTCATCTATTATCTTGTATTGCCAGTGTTTGTGCATTAAATACTCTAGACTTTCTCTTTCCTTGCATCCTAGGCATTTGTTTGATTTGTAGATATCTGATCTTCTTTCTGCTAGCCTATCCAGTATAGGAAGTTTGCTATTTAGTAATCTGTATCTAGTTCTTTTATATATGTGATCTTCTCGGCTTGTATGTTTTAGTTATTCTGAATTGGTGTTGCACTTCCCAAGTAAAGTGCCAGTCTATTTGTAGCTCGTCTCTGTACTCAATCCATACTCTGTTTCTTTTCTATGTTATTCAGTTTATCATCTATTTGATGTTTTACATGTTTTTCAAAAATTCTTTGATATTCATGTCTAGCTGGTATCCTCTCCAATTTAGTGTTTCCCATGCTGCTGTTCTTGAATTGGCTATTGTGATTGCTTCATCTCCTTTGTTTTCTTCTTCTTTTGCCAGTTTGTCTAAATTAGATAGTTTGTTTTAAGTTTTTAATTACATTTTTATATAGTGTTTTACAATTTATGTGATGGTTTTTAGAATTGAAAAAAAATATAATTTTGTTTATTTTATAGTTTTTTTAAAAAAAGATTATAATTGTTAAGGATTTCACATCGAGAATTATTTGATATAATTGTAAAAGATATTTTTATTTATTTGTTTATATTAAAAAAATAACAAAACTATTTAATTTTTTTCTAATTTAATAAATTTATCTTTTTTTTTTTTAAAGTGGGACGTGTGCATGGCATGTAATCTTTATTGATATATTTAATATCCAGACAGATACCAAGTGTCTTTACAAACTAACTGGAAGTTGGTTGGTACATAAATATCCTTTATGTCTCTACAGTTAATCTGCAGTTTAACACTGCCTAGTACATATATTACTATAAAACTAGCTATACTAACCACTTTTTTTATCTAACTATATATTCAACATCAAGTAGATGTGTCTACACGTCAGGTGAAACTTTTGCAGGAGAGAAAATTCTACCACTAGTTTAAACCTGCCTAAACCTGCTGGTTCATTATTGCAGGAAGCAGTGTATATGGGATGTTAATTATAAAGATTAACCCCAGTCATTCCAATTATCTGTTATTACTGATCCTCAGGATGTACCACTAGCATAGCACAACACTACCGTTTTCACCACCTGTGGAACTGGCGTTCTTGCTTGGATTCCAATTTAATCTTGTAGATCCTCACTAGACTTACTTGGCTTAACAATTTTTGTCTAGTTTTCTCATCACCTGTGGCTGATACTTTGCCCATCGGCCATATAATTAAGTTTCATGGAACACCACTATTGGGATAGATCTACAAGCTCCAGATTGGGATAGATCAGCTTAGAATTAACCTTTTTATATTATGTGATAGAGTTTGTTGTTGCCAGTTTGGATTGGAGTTTGTGAGCTTATTACCGGAGTTAGACCAAAAGCCTTTCCTCATACAACCTTCCTTGCTTCGACCTGTTTTCAGCCTGCGATCATTAGAAAGACCAGAGGTCTCATCTTCATGCAACCTAACTAAATTTGAAGATAGATTTGTTGATTGATTGGGTACGACATGAATTGGAAGCTGGTCAACCAATCATGAAGGTGATAAATTTTTGTAATCAGGAGGAATTGAACCTTAGATCTTTTCCTGGTGACCTATAGAGTATTACCACTGTGCTATAGACCCATAGGTCTTTAATAAATTTATCTTTATTAATAACAAATAATATCTTATTTATAATTTTTTTAATATAAAATATTATAATAATTAAAACTTATAAACTTTTATATTATAAAATAAATTATTTAAGCTTTTATAATAATATATATTATTTTTTCAAAATATCATTAATATCCAATTAGATATATAATACAAAAAATTGTATCATCTAATCTATATTATAAAAAATTTTCTATTAATAATAATAATTATCAAAAACTATTTGATAAAATATTACATATATAAGAATTATATTTTATTTAATTCTATAATTTGAAATTTACTAATTAATAATAATAACATTATTATTATTTTGAGATAAATAATACATACAACATATGATTTTTATTAAGTTATTTATTGTCATATATTATTTTTACCTCAGGAAAAAAATAAAGATAAAGAACTAGTAACAGTAAGATACTTTTAGATAGAAGGAACCAATGTGATATATTAAGTTTCTAAAGATATACAAATTAGTACAATTCTGAAGTATATGAAGTTAAACTAAAGAGATAATAAAGATTTGTTTTTATAAAGATCAATTTATTTATTTGATAAAATAAAAGTTTAAGCCTGCCACTTTCTAGATAAAATTAAAGACTATATATATATACTTAAAATATAATATTTTTGTATATAATAAATATATGCTATGCTAAAAATATAAATAAAAATATAGATACTATTTTTATTAAAATATTTAACTATGTTATTATTTACATAAATAAATATTTTGACAAAGATAATATAAAAAGTAAAGATGAAATAAAATAAAAATATTCTAAAAATAATAAAGGTGTAATAAATGCAGTAGATGTCAAAGATGCAGTAATAGATTTGTATATAAGATTATTCTAGAACAGATAATATTTCAAGAATAAATGTTAATAAAAATTAGACAAGGAGTAATAAAGATTTTGAACAAAAATTAAGTATAATATTATATTCAATTATATTGTTACAAGGTTTATTTAAATTAATTTACTACTTCTATTTATTTTTGAATCTAGCAATATATTATATACTTTTAAAGTGAACTATGTTTTTTGAAAAAAACCTATTTAAGAGATAATTTTATTTTTAATTTTAAACTATTTAACCTATCAGTTTAATTTATATTCAGACAGGAAGTATTAATGGAATTGGCTTAAAATATTTAAGTCTTCTTTGTTTAATTAGGTTAAAATTGATTATAGAAGAAGATGTTATTGATTGGGATTGAATAAAATAAAGTACAACCTAATTTATATATTCAAACATGTCATATTATTACTTGTTAACAATTATTATAATATTAACAAAATTATTATTACATTATTACATCTTTTATAAAGATTGTAATCTTAACGCTTGCTAAATTAATATATAAATTGGTTTTTTATAAGAAACAATGCATTACAGATTATTGCATTAGATATTATATTAATACTATTAAATTATTTTCACATAGAGTTAAATTAATATTTAGTAATTTGATCATATAGTATTAATTATTGTACTATAGATTTACAGATTATAATTATTAATATTATTTATTAAAATATTTATTAAAATATTTATTAAAACAATTTAAAAATTATATTTCAATTGATTTTTAATTTATATAAATTAAAAATAACTTTAAAATATTAATTAAAAATTTAATATCTACTTTAGATTTTTTTTTGTTTATAATTATATAAGTTAAAAATAATATAAAAATTAATTATATAATATTACTATTTTTTTAATTTTTATTTATTGTTTTTTTTGTTCTAAAAATATATATGATTTTATATATTATTACTTTTATTAACATAAAATTTTAATATTTTTTATTTAATTTAAATAGTTTAATATAAACAAACTATTATTAAATTTATTTAATATAAAAAATATAATTATCTTTTATTTTATATTGTATTTTTATATATAATCATTTAATTTTTTTTATTTTAACTAATTATATTAATTTTATATATTTGTTAAATATTAAAAAATAAAAAAACAATAAAGTTATTATACAAGTTTATTAAATTTAATATTTTATTTACAACTAATTAAGATTTTTAAAAACAATTAAAAAGAAAAGAAAATTTATTTGTTCAAAAAAAAAAAAAATAAAATTGATATTATTTTCAAGATTTTTATTGATTAAAAATATTTAAAAACTTTTAATTAAAAGAAATATTGATTTTTTATTAGTAATTTCTCTTTAAATTATAATTTTCTAAAATTATTGTTTTATTTAATCAATAATTAATTTCAATATTTTATTTTTTAATTATTTTTTTTTTAAAAAAACAAATCTTTTAAATTCTTGTTAAATTAAAATAAGATATTTTATTTTGTTTTTAAATGTAAATTTAATTTTTAGTATATTTTTCAAATATATTATATGTATATCAAAATAAAATATTATATTATATTAAAAAAAAATAATATTTTCAAATTATAATTTTCATTATAAACTATTTAACCTTAATATTATATAAAAAGTAATATGTAGAAAAAAAATATTTTGATTATATTTTTACTATTAAAAAATAATCAATTCAAAATTTTAACTAATTACCATCTAAAAATTCTAATATAATTAAAAATTTAAGATTAAACTAAAATAAGCAAAATTTTTTAAAAACTTTTTAAAAAAATTATATGTTAAAAAAAAGTTTTAATAAAAGTAAAAGTAATAATATTGAAATATAAAATTTCAAATTTCTGGTAAAATAATTTTTTTCTTATAAATTTATTTACAAATAAATTAAAAAGCATTTTAAAAAGAAAAGAGAAAACAAGTGCTTCAAGAAAAATTTGTTGTTAAAAAAATATATGGATTTTATTACTAAAAAACATAAAGTTTTTCAAAAATATTTGTTTTTTAAATTGAGTTTTTTAATGATTTATTTCTTTTTATTAAAATTTAATAAAAAAGAAATATAATTTATCTATTAGAAATATTAATTTATATAAAAATAAGATAAATGTTAAAATCAAATTAAATTAAATTAAATTACTTTTGACAATCAGAGAAATAATGTATTGCTCTATTTAATAAAAAATAACCGTTTTATCATATCTTATTATAATGAATGACAAATTTTATGATTTTATTAAAATTATTAAAAACATTTAAGAAAATTATTTAGGTAAATCTATTTTTATTTAATGTATTCGCGAGAACGTATGCGCCTTCGGAAAGATGATGACCAAGCATTTTTATTTAAATAACCAAATATTGTGGGTTTCTTGCTTTGAACCCGTTTAGGTTGATCAACAGTTCGTGTTACAAAGATAACTAAAATAATTATTGTAATTGTAATTCTTTTCTTCTACACTATAGTATCAATATATTACAATCACTTGCTTTATAATGGACGTATTCCGTGCCATTTCTATCTATAATAAATGCTCTTATCCCGAAAGATTATCCTGCGGGAGAGAATAAAATAAATTTAATAATTTTGGTGTAATAAAAAAAATTATGTGTGTAAGTATTTCCGAAATATAATTTCAGATAAATGTGACAAGTATAATTCTTAATCGCTTTCGTCGTCAAAATTAGAATTTGCAAAGAACCGTTTACTTCCACCTCCAACCTCCTCCTCATCGTTTTTATCTTTTTCTTCCACCGGCAATGTAGTTCGATAGGTGGCACCGGTGGACCAAATATCCGGTATCTTCCCTCGTCTGCTGTCCACTGCTACCGATGTTTTGTCACTGTCGGTTGAATCCGGTGTTAGGACTTTATTTATTCTCACCGACGATCTCAGGCTTAACCCTCGTTTGTCATTCGAGACTGTTCCCGTCCTGAGTAACGGACTGTTGAAACTTGTACCATCACCAGATTCATCAGACGGCGTTATATCATCGCTCGGTGCACCTTGCGGAGAAGAATTTGGCGATGAATTTTCATCTTGAATTGACGGTAGAGTGGGAAGTGGCGGTTGCGTTTTGCTCGACGATAATGGGACTTGCTCAACTGATGTAGCTATTGACAATGGCCTTGGTATTGGTGTTACATAGTTTGATG